>JAAEAF010000196.1:0-214681 GCA_011037195.1 Triatoma infestans
ATTTGTTACAATGACATGTTTATGGTATAATACATTGAATAATTAATAAAACTAATTTATTTAATTTTTTATGGTATAATACACTGTTTTGATCAATTAATACCAAAATATTTATAATGTATCATAAAAAACATAAAATTAATTTTTTGGTCTAATATGTTTACGCAAACGTTAATCTGCATCAATATCCTGCACTAAAATGTCCCGGTGTCCATAGGCCAACGCGTTTATTCCATCAGGCAGGATGAACCGTTTATTATCTGAGGCTGAAAGGCTTCGTTTATTAATTAAGGTGGAGTAGACTTTATGCCCTACCGACCGAATCGATTTCATTATGCTTAACATCGAGACATCGTTGAATAGGACGGATTTATAATCGGCAAATCCAAGTTTCTTAAGCGTAGATCTTTGCACGCCTTTTGCACGCTTCTTTATATCCCCATCCACATCAATAGCATACATCTTCGGACGCAATGCAACCACTTCGGTAATTATGCGCCCATCCACTTCATCCTTAAATTTCCCCAATACCTTTTTATTTTTAATAGAGAAATTCGGATGGCTTGGATGATATCCTGACGTGTCAAAATGATCTTCCATTTCCAGCATATCCTTAAAAATGTCATCTGTGCTGATACGGTCCAATAGGGAGTCCGTATCCGTATATATTAAACGAAGCCGTTCTGGTCCATATTTTTGCAGCATAATGGAGTAATGAAATTTGAAAATTATATCCTTCGAGATCTCCAAAATAGAAAAGCCCACGTACGGAACTTTGTTAAAGTATATCCTCGTTTTGGCCATCCTAACACCAACCAAATTCTCATCATATATTTTAGCATCGAGGAATGTTGGCTTTGCAATTAATTTCATTAATCTGCTATCATTAGTGACAAGCTCAAAGTTCATCCTTTTACGTACATTCTCCACAGTCTTCCCAAAGTTTGCATTATTATATAATTTTTACTGATTCTTCTCAAAATCGTTGGTTGCACGAGTCCTCATATCCGTGTTTAATTTGATGTAAGGAAGAAGCCATGGTGATTGCTTAAATCGAAGGGCTCTACGAACCCGCACCAGCTGCAGCCCATAATCGAGGGCCTGTTTAAGAGCAATGTAGTGAACCACGTATCTCTCCCGCTTGCCAAGATGAGGAATCAATTTTTTAATATTTCCCTCACTGTTAGGGGGCGCCATTGTTTCTGCAAGAAACGGGAGGTCGTTGTGAAGCGGATGAAGATGTTCTGGATATTCCAGATCCACTTCTAATATATATCCAAAGTCGGAATCATCAGGGATGTCTTGAACTTGAATCTCTTCCGGCTGTTCCACCCATTCAAAGCCTCCATAAGGTAAAAACCTACTCTGTGCATCACCATATAAATTGTTTGCATCGTAATACATGATGAATACTGACTCTTGCGTTGGATCATAGGTTTGCATGTATTTATTATTGGCCTTGCAATACCGTAGGGAAGCCTGGCAGATACCTCCTCTTATGCCACGTTCGACCATTAGAATCATTTCATAATCAAGCAGAAGTTTCAATTTAATGCCTGTTAACCTCAACATAGCATCCCACGCCATACCGGGGGCAGTGAAATAATGCGCAGGATCGATTTTATGAGTACTCATTGTCACACGTCTAAAGTTTTCAAAGACATCAGCCAGCAACAAAACATCAGTCTTTAAATAGATATCACTATATTCTCCCAACGTTGTACAATGAAACTCGTTCCACACCTTCACTGCATGGTTATAATCCTCTTCGCCAATATGGCTGTCCGTCAAGGCGTTGTAGAATGCAACCTTAGGTGGTAAATTTTCTTCATCCAATTTCTGCCAGGAACTCACATAGTCGTACGGGAAAACGCCTTTTCTTAATACAAGGGGCAGCTGCGTTTCAGTGAAATATTTCGCAGTTTCCATGAAAGAAGATTTTGGTAAGTAATAAACTAGTTGAGCCAGACTCTCTGCCATGAATCTGAATGAATCCAAGAAGCGAAATTGAATACCATTAATGTACTTTGCAAATGAAATAAACTTCTCTTCAGTATGAGGTATTACATTAACTCTGCCTGGAAGTTTCCCCAATTCTTTAATAATAAAATGCGAATCGTACCCGCTGAGATTGTGAATGAATACTGGAACATAAGTTGGTTGCCGGCATCGCAAATTACAATTATTACATGCAGCGCCCCTATATTTGCCTGAAATATGACAATGATCCCGCACCTTATGGTTGGCTTCGCTGAATGTATGACTGCAGAGATAACAGGTATCAGCTGCCTTCCATTCTCTTTCTTCTAACTCACTAATCACTATGTCCACATTTTTGTTTAACATCTTGCCAATGACTGTTGATAAATCGCTTAGATGACGTAAGAATTTTTCAGCTGCATTCTCTCCCCTATATAGAAATGGTTCTTTAAGCGTCCAAAGATGTTCTATTTCATCGGTGGGTTTTACATAGGCGCAGAAAGAAAACGGTTCATGTTCCTGATAGTTCGTTGTAGATGATCGGGCTGGGTAAGGCGCACATGAATGTATAGGTTTTAAAAGGCACTCGAAATCGGCGTAAATCACAAAATTTGCTTTTAGCTGACGTTCAACGTTTTTAAATTCTATAAAAGGTTCTTCAGTTGGGAGTTTAACAGCTGCTGGAATGTTATCGCCACAATATATCCTGTGTTCTTGTAGTTTAACCTCTGCTGATTTTCCATAACGCCCATCAAAGTGTGTAAAACAGCGTTTACACAACTGTATTGCATGCGCATAGTTTGTTTTTTGCCCGGAAACCAACCTATTGAAATGTTTAATAAAAACATAATGTTGTTTTTCTCCATCTTGCATGAGTAAAAGGTCGCGATGGTCTTGCAGTTCTTCTTTAACAACCTTCAGCGGGTAAACACTATTATCCCCATCCAACCCGAATACATTTATTGATATATTGTTTACTTTTTCGAACTTTTTGATCTGGTGAAGAGGCGTGGGGAATGAAACGCACTCAAAATTATAAGGATGAACCAGCGTTTTATATTTACTAACACGTTGAGGTTTTTTATCCACAAATTTTGCTAATACAGCATATTTAAAACACTCCTCGTCGTAATTCTCCGGATTTATACAAGCCTTCTTAGCAGCGATAGATTTAGGAAGTTTGATATATGTCGACCCTCCTCGCGGCTTGTACATATTTATCCGCAACCTTGCTCCATCTATCCCAACCAGCTTCCATCCACTCTTCTCTAACTGTGCCTCTTCCATTTCGTTCACTAATTTCTTGAATATATGTTCGAGAAACTCACCGATATCTGTGTCCATATAAATGGCCTTATTCCGAGTTTTAAATGATCTATCAGTTTGTTCCCCGAGTGTGTTCTCAAACAGACATTCCACCACTATATTAATTTTTAGCGTACGTTTCTCTTCCAATTGTTGTTTAATGAGCTCGTATAGACGCCTTTTAATCGACTGCAGAAACGTAGATAGATCTTCAAATTCCGCTGATTGCAGAAAATATGACCTTATTCTCCCCCGCCATGCCGATTCATATTCTTCAGATGCCCGTTTCAACAATTCCGCTTTAGTTGGTTCCACACATGCCTTTTCAGCGCCTGAATTATCATATCGAGCTTTCTTTACAGGAGGTCGGTCAGCACAGACTATTTCATGTCGCTCGCCGTTATATCTATTCAAAAAAGTCCGTTTACAGCCCTTACAGACATACATCTGGTTTGCATTACAGTATCTTTGGTGGCGATAGAGATTCTTCTTCAAAGTGAATGTTTTTCCACATTTCTCACAGCTAAATGTTGCCATCTTGAACGATGTTTAACGTGTAGGAAGTCACACTAAGACTGAGATCCATACTTCACGCATCTATATTTATACCTTCGGGAACCGACTTTGCGCATGCGCATAACTTTTCCCAAAATGTAACACAATCTAGAGTAATAAAGTACAAAACAAGTTTTAAGCATGTGCATAGCATTTCTCAAATGTGACACCATCTAGAGTAATAAAGTACAAAACCATTGTTGCGCATGCGCATAGCATTTCTCAAATCTAGAGTAAATTGGTATATTAATAAACAGAAATAGCACTTTTAGGAGACAACCTAACCCCCCACCTCCGCATCAAAGGTGCCTAAAATGCATTTTCCCAGAGAAATATTTCAAATAAAAATTGTATATCCTTGTATGTGTAGTTGATATATCAATTTTACTGAAAATTGTTGGAACTATTTTGAAATGATTGCAAAATCCATTCAGTAAAGTGGTACTTCCGCTTGAGGAATTTCGACAGATAACGTACTTCTGGAACCCCATGTGATACACCAGACGGAATAGCGTGTTTGAACTAATTACTATAACACTAAACAGAAAATGGTTAAATATTACGTAATGTTCTAAAAATAGATCTTTAGAGGCGGTGACCTTGAAAGGAAGTTAAAACTATAAACAATTAGCTATCGAATATGCATATTTACATATTTGTAAAAAATGAATGTGTGTGTGTGTGTGTGTGTGTGTGTGTGTGTGTGTCGGATTCATTGACCTTTAGATAGCAAGACTATGCATGTTTTTTGCAACATTGTGCCAGACTTGATTGAAGTATTATTATTTCGCGCTGTTTGAAACACCAATTTTGGCGGAAAAAAAATTTTTAAAAAACTTGTTTTATTTCCTTAAAAATATAATATTAAAAATCATTCACTCATTTCATTTATTTATTGTGATGAAGAACCCTCTGTAATCTATAAAAACAGATTTAAATGATAAATATAAATACAAGCGAGAGTGTTTTCTACTTCAAACACGCATGACCAACTCCATGCCGGCCTGGTCATACTCTGAATATAAACTCTCGCAGAAGGTTGGAGGGGTGAGGGCAAATGAGGCAATCCCCACTTTACATCATTAATATTCCCCCTACTGCCAATAGAAAGAACGCAGCGAATTTTAGGTGAACAATAGGGCATATATGTAAGCAGTTTTTCTCTTCCAAAAATATTTTTTAAGAAAATGCACTTAGTATTCCAAATTAATGAAATTCATCGGTGTTTTTATGGAAAAATCATAAAAACTAAAAACTGTTCAGTAAAACACAGTTCCGGCTTACTAATTTTTCTTGAAACTCGGAGTTTCAAGAAAAATTAGTAAGCCGGAACTGTGTTTTACTGAACAGTTTTTAGTTTTTATGATTTTTCCATAAAAACACCGATGAATTTCATTAATTTGGAATACTAAGTGCATTTTCTTAAAAAATATTTTTGGAAGAGAAAAACTGCTTACATATATGCCCTATTGTTCACCTAAAATTCGCTGCGTTCTTTCTATTGGCAGTAGGGGGAATATTAATGATGTAAAGTGGGGATTGCCTCATTTGCCCTCACCCCTCCAACCTTCTGCGAGAGTTTATATTCAGAGTATGACCAGGCCGGCATGGAGTTGGTCATGCGTGTTTGAAGTAGAAAACACTCTCGCTTGTATTTATATTTATCATTTAAATCTGTTTTTATAGATTACAGAGGGTTCTTCATCACAATAAATAAATGAAATGAGTGAATGATTTTTAATATTATATTTTTAAGGAAATAAAACAAGTTTTTTAAAAATTTTTTTTCCGCCAAAATTGGTGTTTCAAACAGCGCGAAATAATAATACTTCAATCAAGTCTGGCACAATGTTGCAAAAAACATGCATAGTCTTGCTATCTAAAGGTCAATGAATCCGACACACACACACACACACATTCATTTTTTACAAATATGTAAATATGCATATTCGATAGCTAATTGTTTATAGTTTTAACTTCCTTTCAAGGTCACCGCCTCTAAAGATCTATTTTTAGAACATTACGTAATATTTAACCATTTTCTGTTTAGTGTTATAGTAATTAGTTCAAACACGCTATTCCGTCTGGGGTATCACATGGGGTTCCAGAAGTACGTTATCTGTCGAAATTCCTCAAGCGGAAGTACCACTTTACTGAATGGATTTTGCAATCATTTCAAAATAGTTCCAACAATTTTCAGTAAAATTGATATATCAACTACACATACAAGGATCTACAATTTTTATTTGAAATATTTCTCTGGGAAAATGCATTTTAGGCACCTTTGAGGCGGAGGTGGGGGGTTAGGTTGTCTCCTAAAAGTGCTATTTCTGTTTATTAATATACCAATTTACTCTAGATTTGAGAAATGCTATGCGCATGCGCAACAATGGTTTTGTACTTTATTACTCTAGATCGTGTCACATTTGAGAAATGCTATGCACATGCTTAAAACTTGTTTTGTACTTTATTACTCTAGATTGTGTTACATTTTGGGAAAAGTTATGCGCATGCGCAAAGTCGGTTCCCGAAGGTATAAATATAGATGCGTGAGGTATGGATCTCAGTCTTAGTGTGACTTCCTACACGTTAAACATCGTTCAAGATGGCAACATTTAGCTGTGAGAAATGTGGAAAAACATTCACTTTGAAGAAGAATCTCTATCGCCACCAAAGATACTGTAATGCAAACCAGATGTATGTCTGTAAGGGCTGTAAACGGACTTTTTTGAATAGATATAACGGCGAGCGACATGAAATAGTCTGTGCTGACCGACCTCCTGTAAAGAAAGCTCGATATGATAATTCAGGCGCTGAAAAGGCATGTGTGGAACCAACTAAAGCGGAATTGTTGAAACGGGCATCTGAAGAATATGAATCGGCATGTCGGGGGAGAATAAGGTCATATTTTCTGCAATCAGCGGAATTTGAAGATCTATCTACGTTTCTGCAGTCGATTAAAAGGCGTCTATACGAGCTCATTAAACAACAATTGGAAGAGAAACGTACGCTAAAAATTAATATAGTGGTGGAATGTCTGTTTGAGAATACACTCGGGGAACAAACTGATAGATCATTTAAAACTCGGAATAAGGCCATTTATATGGACACAGATATCGGTGAGTTTCTCGAACATATATTCAAGAAATTAGTGAACGAAATGGAAGAGGCACAGTTAGAGAAGAGTGGATGGAAGCTGGTTGGGATAGATGGAGCAAGGTTGCGGATAAATATGTACAAGCCGCTAGGAGGGTCGACATATATCAAACTTCCTAAATCTATCGCTGCTAAGAAGGCTTGTATAAATCCGGAGAATTACGACGAGGAGTGTTTTAAATATGCTGTATTAGCAAAATTTGTGGATAAAGACCCTCAACGTGTTAGTAAATATAAAACGCTGGTCCATCCTTATAATTTTGAGTGCGTTTCATTCCCCACGCCTCTTCACCAGATCAAAAAGTTCGAAAAAGTAAACAATATATCAATAAATGTATTCGGGTTGGATGGTGATAATAGTGTTTACCCGCTGAAGGTTGTTAAAGAAGAACTGCAAGACCATCGCGACCTTTTACTCATGCAAGATGGAGAAAAACAACATTATGTTTTTATTAAACATTTCAATAGGTTGGTTTCCGGGCAAAAAACAAACTATGCGCATGCAATACAGTTGTGTAAACGCTGTTTTACACACTTTGATGGGCGTTATGGAAAATCAGCAGAGGATAAACTACAAGAACACAGGATATATTGTGGCGATAACATTCCAGCAGCTGTTAAACTCCCAACTGAAGAACCTTTTATAGAATTTAAAAACGTTGAACGTCAGCTAAAAGCAAATTTTGTGATTTACGCCGATTTCGAGTGCCTTTTAAAACCTATACATTCATGTGCGCCTTCCCCAGCCCGATCATCTACAACGAACTATCAGGAACATGAACCGTTTTCTTTCTGCGCCTATGTAAAACCCACCGATGAAATAGAACATCTTTGGACGCTTAAAGAACCATTTCTATATAGGGGAGAGAATGCAGCCGAAAAATTCTTACGTCATCTAAGCGATTTATCAACAGTCATTGGCAAGATGTTAAACAAAAATGTGGACATAGTGATTAGTGAGTTAGAAGAAAGAGAATGGAAGGCAGCTGATACCTGTTATCTCTGCAATCATACATTCAGCGAAGCCAACCATAAGGTGCGGGATCATTGTCATATTTCAGGCAAATATAGGGGCGCTGCATGTAATAATTGTAATTTGCGATGCCGGCAACCAACTTATGTTCCAGTATTCATTCACAATCTCAGCGGGTACGATTCGCATTTTATTATTAAAGAATTGGGGAAACTTCCAGGCAGAGTTAATGTAATACCTCATACTGAAGAGAAGTTTATTTCATTTGCAAAGTACATTAATGGTATTCAATTTCGCTTCTTGGATTCATTCAGATTCATGGCAGAGAGTCTGGCTCAATTAGTTAATTACTTACCAAAATCTTCTTTCATGGAAACTGCGAAATATTTCACTGAAACGCAGCTGCCCCTTGTATTAAGAAAAGGCGTTTTCCCGTACGACTATGTGAGTTCCTGGCAGAAATTGGATGAAGAAAATTTACCACCTAAGGTTGCATTCTACAACGCCTTGACGGACAGCCATATTGGCGAAGAGGATTATAACCATGCAGTGAAGGTGTGGAACGAGTTTCAATGTACAACGTTGGGAGAATATAGTGATATCTATTTAAAGACTGATGTTTTGTTGCTGGCTGATGTCTTTGAAAACTTTAGACGTGTGACAATGAGTACTCATAAAATCGATCCTGCGCATTATTTCACTGCTCCCGGTATGGCGTGGGATGCTATGTTGAGGTTAACAGGCATTAAATTGGAACTTCTGCTTGATTATGAAATGATTCTAATGGTCGAACGTGGCATAAGAGGAGGTATCTGCCAGGCTTCCCTACGGTATTGCAAGGCCAATAATAAATACATGCAAACCTATGATCCAACGCAAGAGTCAGTATTCATCATGTATTACGATGCAAACAATTTATATGGTGATGCACAGAGTAGGTTTTTACCTTATGGAGGCTTTGAATGGGTGGAACAGCCGGAAGAGATTCAAGTTCAAGACATCCCTGATGATTCCGACTTTGGATATATATTAGAAGTGGATCTGGAATATCCAGAACATCTTCATCCGCTTCACAACGACCTCCCGTTTCTTGCAGAAACAATGGCGCCTCCTAACAGTGAGGGAAATATTAAAAAATTGATTCCTCATCTTGGCAAGCGGGAGAGATACGTGGTTCACTACATTGCTCTTAAACAGGCCCTCGATTATGGGCTGCAGCTGGTGCGGGTTCGTAGAGCCCTTCGATTTAAGCAATCACCATGGCTTCTTCCTTACATCAAATTAAACACGGATATGAGGACTCGTGCAACCAACGATTTTGAGAAGAATCAGTACAAATTATATAATAATGCAAACTTTGGGAAGACTATGGAGAATGTGCGTAAAAGGATGAACTTTGAGCTTGTCACTAATGATAGCAGATTAATGAAATTAATTGCAAAGCCAACATTCCTCGATGCTAAAATATATGATGAGAATTTGGTTGGTGTTAGGATGGCCAAAACGAGGATATACTTTAACAAAGTTCCGTACGTGGGCTTTTCTATTTTGGAGATCTCGAAGGATATAATTTTCAAATTTCATTACTCCATTATGCTGCAAAAATATGGACCAGAACGGCTTCGTTTAATATATACGGATACGGACTCCCTATTGTACCGTATCAGCACAGATGACATTTTTAAGGATATGCTGGAAATGGAAGATCATTTTGACACGTCAGGATATCATCCAAGCCATCCGAATTTCTCAATTAAAAATAAAAAGGTATTGGGGAAATTTAAGGATGAAGTGGATGGGCGCATAATTACCGAAGTGGTTGCATTGCGTCCGAAGATGTATGCTATTGATGTGGATGGGGATATAAAGAAGCGTGCAAAAGGCGTGCAAAGATCTACGCTTAAGAAACTTGGATTTGCCGATTATAAATCCGTCCTATTCAACGATGTCTCGATGTTAAGCATAATGAAATCGATTCGGTCGGTAGGGCATAAAGTCTACTCCACCTTAATTAATAAACGAAGCCTTTCAGCCTCAGATAATAAACGGTTCATCCTGCCTGATGGAATAAACTCGTTGGCCTATGGACACCGGGACATTTTAGTGCAGGATATTGATGCAGATTAACGTTTGCGTAAACATATTAGACCAAAAAATTAATTTTATGTTTTTTATGATACATTATAAATATTTTGGTATTAATTGATCAAAACAGTGTATTATACCATAAAAAATTAAATAAATGAGTTTTATTAATTATTCAATGTATTATACCATAAACATGTCATTGTAACAAATTGATAATAAAAAATTTGTAAAACAATTATATAAATGAGTTTTTATTCTAACTCCTCAAAAAATATTTATTAGCTGGTATGCATTTTTTAATAGGTATAATGTTAACACCCAGTATCATAATGGTTTGGTGTGATTAAACAGTATATGCTGATAAGACCAAGGACATCTACAATTATGCAATATCTTCTAACCAACTGTTTTTATCTATATATGTCTCGAGTGAGTCATAACAGCGGTTGTGCGGTCTTCTGACCGACTGAAATTCAATTAAAAAAAAATAATGCTAAGTTATCGCATTAGATTGACCTCAAGGTCGAAGATAGGATGATAGCGAGCTGCTCTGCGATATATATGTAAAACCTTCTTATCAGCTTAAATGTTGCGTCATCTTAACTTCCTCTCTCTCTTCCGTTGAAATCTACGTGCTATAATTAATAGGTGTAAGCAGTAATAAAAAAACTTTTTTAAACACACTACTACAACTAAACAACTAACTTGGAACGCGCTCGTACAACGCACATAAATTTATAGACGAGATCTTTTTCTACATAGGACCGAGTGGCATCGGTGGTCTACTGGTTTAGATAACCGACTGTGAGTGCTGGGTTTGCTGGTTCGATTCAAGGTCATGTAGAAATCTTTTTTTTTCTCTTGAATTTAGGTCTGGGGTGGGGTGGGAGGTTGGGGGCTATCTTTTGAATTTAGGTCTGGCCTGGGGGTGGGGGTGGGGCGCGATTTGGATAATATTTAATCTGATGACGTCATCTTTGAATTAAGCTCATTGATTTGGATGATGGCAGCGGCGTTCTTGCAACCCCCAAAAAAGACTTGGCTCCGTAGCCCTTGCGCCAGAACCGGTCTTTTTACCCTACTTATGGTAGATCAGGCATCTCTGTCAAACGAAGAAGTGCCAAAATAATAGATTTAGCACTATTTACGCAGCTGGGAGGAGGGTGGCAGAACAGAGACTGGTGGCTCGACTACAAACATACAGGAACAGAGATCTATAGACCAAAGCCAGGGCTCTTGATAAACAGTACCCAAACTTAAGTATATTCTAGAGAAGAGAATAAAGATTTAAATACCGCTTGTGATATATCGATCCAGTCCATCGCAGAAATAAATGGATCACTTTTTGTTGGGATCTTATTCCAGTTCCAATAATTGAACGAATCAAACCTATTTGTCAGTATTAAGTTGCGGTCCTCACCTTCAAACCGTTCTTTTTCTAATTCTTTAAAAATCATCCCTCTAAAATTTGCAGGTACTTTTATTTCTTTACCATCTAATGGATGTCCACGAAATGAAGAAATGAGTTCTAGAAAAGTAATTACAAATGTTTAATTAACTATTCATTTAGATTCATAAAATCACTTTATAAAACTTTATTGTAAAAATTAACTTAACTACTTACTTCCATCTTCCTCTTCCACTGGTTTGAAATACAATGATACATTAGCAGAATCATCCGCGTGGACTTTACAAGGAATACTATGTACATTACTCAAAGTCTTTTCAGATTTTATATTTTTTAGATGAACAGTCATTTTTATCTTAGTGATTGTAAATTTCTTACCAAAAACAAAAATCTCAGACCGTTAAAACCTTCATTTTACTTGCAGCCAGAATCAATTATTAACCTTTCATTTCCCCAGAACGCTCACAAATTGTGTTCATTGTTCATGTTTGGCGGTAAATGTGTTACTAATTCCTGTTGACAGTATGAATACAATGTTATATTCTTTTTTTTAAAAAAAAAAGAATTAAATTAATGTGAAAATTCAGTTTCTATTAACAGTACTAATGTTTGGAAAGTGACCATATTAGTTTGGTTCACATTAATATACTGAGTGAACAATTTGAATTTGAAAAAGACAAATTTAATGATACACATGTTGAATGAAAGCTGCCACTGCGGTAAGGTTATAATAAAGTTGAACCTTGAAGTTGAATCCAATGGACGAACGTCGTTATTGTAAGTGGTTAGAAGTGACGTTTACTTGTTAAAATTTATGACTTTCGTTTTTTTGTTTATGATTATTTAATGCACAGATAATGTGCTTCATTGAAATATGAGTTACTCCCACATAATGGAAGTTGATGATCAAATAGAAGATGGTGAAATTAAACGATCGCCACCAGCTATAAAAGAACCTTCTTTGGAATCTTTGAGGTTAGTTTTGGAATCTAATGTTCTCATAAAGGTTTTTTTTTAAATTGATTATTTTTATGTTTGTTAGAAAAATGGAAGTAGCAGCACAAAAAGAAGTCCTTTTTAATCATTAATGTGTAGCGATTTAGATTATTGAAGTGATTCAAAAACTTGTTTCTTGTAATCATTTGATGATTTAAATTCTATACTTTATTAAAAATAAAATGATAAAGTTCGTTCAATAATATATCATTTTTTTTATAAATATGAAGGTTTAGCCATAGTTTCAAGATTAATTTCAGTTGATACATCAAGTTCATACTGAATTGATTCTAACTTATATAAATACAAGATATTATTATTATATTATAATAACTATCGATAATAAATAAGTGAAACATAAAAACTTTTTCTTGTTTTATTGCGATAATCATTTCGTTATAGTGATTACATAATTAGGCTTGCGTATAATTGCGCATTTTAGATTCATAAACAATAGTATTACCCTTTTGGTAAACCATGTGTTTTGATTTTCTTTAGTTACATAATTATCAGTCAGCCAAATGAAGTACCATTACTAATGTCAGAATTAATGATTTTAAGCCTCTCAGATGAAGATGCTGTAGATCCATTAGAAATCAAACCTCCACAAGCTCATGTACATAAACGTTCAAGAAAAAGTAAACATTCATCGTCGTCAAAACGCCATGTTAGTATCAGATTTTTTTTCTACCTAGATCGTTTTGAATACATAATTAGGATGTTGTTTAAAATAAAAACATTGAAGGTAAAATCTGTATTTGAACTAAAAACTTTTATTGGATGAATTTTCATTAGCAAGAGCTCGTTTTAGAATAAGTGGCTCTACATCCGTTTGAAGAATTTTTCTAATTTTTTGAATAAATTATAGTATAAAAGAATAGTAGATTTGAAAATGAAGTCATCAAATATTTTACAATTGAACTGTAATTTCTTGTTCTCAGTATTTATTGTTATTATTACATAGTATTGTTGGTGAATCAGATTATGAATGTGCATTCAGGGTTCGTCTACGGAACACCGTAAGAAGCATCACCATTCTCGTTCGCACAGAGACGAGCGCCACCATCATCACAGGTGATTTATTTTTCATATTCAGTTTTTTTTATTAATTTTATAGAATATTTCCACACTTTGAGTGTCTGTTATTGTTATCTAATAAACAATTCCATATTTTTACTGAAACAAATTTCGCCCACCAAAAAATTAATATGAACAGTTGTTTAAGGGAACGAAACACATTAAAAGAAGACCACGGAAGTGGTCGTGATGAGACATCATCTCGTAGTAGACGACGTGAACATGAGGCTCGTCGGGAGGAACGAGAAAGGGCCAGATTGGAAGAGCAACGATTGGCTGAAGAGCGTATAAAAGAGGAACGTTTACGCGAAGAAAAGGAACGTTTGAAAAGAGAGGAAATTGTTAGGAAAAACAAGGAAATGGAGAGAGATCTCAGGGATAAATTGGAAAAGAGAAGACATCAGACAAAAGAGAGGGATAAAGAAAAGGAAGAAAGAGACATGCGAAGGCAGCGTCTCATGGAAGCAGAGAGAGTGAAGGAAACTTATAAGAAAGATATTGAAGAACGTAGAATGAGAAGAGAAGCTAAGGAGAGAAGTCGTTCAAGAGAGCGGAAGTTAGGTACTGGTTTCAACTAATTGATTATATTAAGTACATTTATTTTCTTTTTATTACGATTTTTTATTTTAGCTGAAGAACAGGCTGAAGCAGCCGCTCAAGCTGCAGCAAATCAAGCTGAAATGGAAAAGGCTGGACTGGTGGTTGTCTCCGATGAATCAAGGTCACCGATCATTATGGACACGGTGGACGATGATGAGCATGACTCACCGCCTTCCATTACTCCTGCTGTGCCGCCGCTGGTACCCGGAGCAGCCGGTAGTTCAGCTGCTGACAAGAAACAACTTTCACCTGCCGGTATGCCTAGAATTACCAGCACTTCCACAAATGGGGATCGTCGATCGTCCGATTCAGGATCACCTGCATCTTCATCAACAGATACTGGTAATTTAGATAATGTTTTCTTACCGATATAAGAGGAAATATTGTGATCGTATCAAATTTTCGAAATTGAGTTATCTCTATCTACTCTCTCCACATTGTGATAGAATCTTTTCTCTTTATTTAAAAGATGGGTCACCTTGATAACAGGGTAATTCAGACCAAAAAGTTCTTCCTTAACTTCTTGTTCTGTGAGAGATTAAGGAACTTCTCGCATTGCTACAGACAATAGTCTTCTTTCTGGATTTAGAAAAGTATAATATTTGACTCCAGATTCATTGTAGAATTTTGTTAGCTCCTTTCTATCATCAGGGGAAGTTAGTTGTACTTTTATTTTTTGGTAACATCGTTTCGTTGTAAATGTTGACCTTGCTATCATTTTTATCTCTTCTAATACTTCTTGAAAATTATTGGTGTCTAAAATAAATAGGAGGGATTTTAATAGTTACCTGCTTGCAGTCTGAGGTGTGCGAGTGAGTGGTGGGACGTATTCTACGCATGTTGCAACTATCATATGACAGGTACCGTTTGAATATTTCTTTCTTTAACTCGTATAAGGCCACATAAACACGTTGGACTTGAATGCGCATTCACTGGTAGTCCTAAACAAAATTTTTTTAGTGTAGTATATCGGAGAACCTGGTTAAATTAAAGTTCTTAAATAGAACATCTTGTTAAGTATTCATTATTTATGTGTTGAATATAACTAACTTTGTTTGAATAGATTCAGACGATGATGATGACGATTCAGACGATAGTGGTGGTGGAGGTGGCGGTGGGGGCGGAAGTGGCGCTGACTCGACGCCACCACCTCCTGACATTAAAGCCGAAGACGGCAATGAAGAGATGGAACTGGAAAAGGATACCCTTCCTCCTTATCTCCCTGCTATACAAGGCTGTAGAAGTGTTGAAGAATTCCAGTGCCTCAACAGGTAAAACGATGTGTAATATGTTTAAACATTAGCCGTTTATTATATTTTGTTTTCATTTTAAAATATGTTTTGCTTAGCACCAGTTTAAGGTGCTTCTTTGTTTTTTGCTGCTGTTTAAGAGAGGAAAGTTACTTCATGTAAAATTTTCGAAATTAAGTTCACCGGAAATATATGTTCGAGTTGTTGAGATTCATCTGAATATAAAAAAAATGTTTTTAGTGTGATGTGTTGTGAATGTTCATGTTCGTGTGAGTAACGGGATACGGGAGGTTAGTGCATAAGGGAAGTATTAAGCTATACTGCGCTAGTAGATTTATTATTATATTAGAGCCATACCTGCAAAAATACAGCTCGAAAAAAATTTGTAATGCTATAGGATATAATATTTGATATTGAGCGTTTACAATAAAATAGGAAAGTGCTAAGCCGGAGAATTCTATTCGTCTAATAGTTAATAACACAACTGCCGGAAGACATATTGAACATTAGATGACTACTAAGCTAAACATGAACACTGGCTAACATTCAACCCCGATATTATATGTTCCTTTTTACTATTACTCTACTCTAAACAATAATTTTACTCTATTTTGCATAACAGATTACTCTACTATTAATTGTTATCCTAGCCAGAACCCTTAGCAATCAAATTATTGTGAAATACAAAACGTAAGGCTTAAACTAGCTATCAACTGGTAAATAATATCCTAAATATCAGGAAATTTCTTACGTTAATCCTACTCCCTAATTCAGACTAGGGCCATGTAATCGAGTGTGCCGCTTCAGCGCCAGAAGCTAGAAAAATGCCATGGGTACTCTCCGAAAAGTTGTCCTATGTACGCCTCCATTCACTAACGCTCTCCGAGCTAGACTGACTCTTCTTTTAAAACAATTCTCTCATACAGAGAGAAATAGTAGGAGCAAAACGTTGACGCGGCAAACCACCACTGCACTGGCCCGTCGTATAGATAACTGTTCTCTTCTCTTATTAACTAGTTTAAAATATAATAAATTCAAATGCTCGCACTACTACAATGCCTCCCTCTAAAAAAAAGGGGGCGACTTCCAAGTCGCTCCTTTTTCTCATTACTTGTCTTCCTTCTTCGTTCCGCTCCTGGGTCTCGGTCGGTACGGGGTATAAGGCACTGCAGGTGATGTCAGTTGGTCTTCAGTTGACGGGGGCTCCGAGGTGGGAAGAAGTGCTCTGGAACGTCTCCAACTGTATCAACACAAGCCTATAATTCCCATAGCCACCAGGGCCAGGCCGGTACTGCCACTCCACCACGTTACTGGATGGTTGGTCCAGGCTGGTTCTTCTTCCCGGTCTTGTATTCTCTCGATGATAGACATCATCGCTTCCAGTTCTACTTCCGTGGCTTCATGGCTGCCCCTTCGCAGCGAGCCGCCGGCCTTTAACTCTTCCAAGGCCGGTTCAATATAGGGTTCGTTCAGTGGGGCATGGGGCGCACTCGTTAAAGGTAGATTTGGAAGGCTGATGACCCCCCGCCGCTGTAGCTCGGTGGTGGCAGTGCAACCTCGGCTGTTTGGTAGGAGACGATAATCCACCGTCTGGAGTAGACAGTGCTCGACTGCCTGCACTTCTCCGAGCCCTTCGATCTCTTGTTCCGTGATATCCAGTTGGCCATTGCGGTTGCACTGTGATATTAGATATGTCTTCTGAGGTACGCTATAGATCCAAACGTCGCGGGTTCCGTCCCACTCCCATGTGGGGTGAAAAGGTGTTGTAAACAGGCTCGTCGCACATATCGGTTGCGCCTCAGCCCAGGTTGCCTCTCAGAACAAGGCACTGAGGCAGGACTTGCGTTCTCGAGAGAATATAGGGAACTCGACAGGGCACACAAGGAGATGCTGCCCGGGTTGCTGCAACTCGCTAATGGACATATGGAAGTCTCGATTTCTGCTGATAAGGGAGTAGTCAGCTTCTGGCTGTAGTATCATGGTCAGCCCGGACGAGCCAGTGGGTATAGGAATCGATCTCACTCGGTACATCTCATATTGTCTTCCTGGCGCCGACAAGGGCAGATCCAACGTATGCTGATGACATCTCCTGTAGAAATGGCGTGCGCTTCCGCCGTGTCATAGTAGAAATACATGTCGGCAGGCGAGGTACCCGCCGCAAACTCCAGCCCCCTCGGCAGCCTGAGCGCCACACTTCTTATTATCGCACTCAACTCCATTGGACTGACCAGCAAGATATTAGCCCCCCCGGACCCATGGATGCTTCTTATCGTAGTTAGCGACTCCAGCGCAGATACTTCTAGGTTTCTAATGAGGGTGGAAGAGTTAATGTATAAATGTAAGAGAAGGGAGACTTTATGTAACTGGGATTCGAGGTGGGAGATTCTGCGGTTATATTGAGATACGTGGAGGGGCAGTTGCTCGGCCACGTCATTGAGCCGTTGGTTTGCCTGCGCTATGTCGTTGTTTAGTCGTTTAGTCACGGTTAGATGGTTTTTCTCCAAATGGACTAACTCCGCCTCGACCCGGTCTAAATGCTGCAGGTGGGCTTGTGTCTCGCGCAGATCATCTTCATCTGGGGTACCGACAAGTACCTTCAGAACCCTCCCTCCGATGTTTAAGAAGCCTCTCCTTTGTCGCCGATGGAGTAACATATCCAGCATAGTTTGAGTCGCTTCCAACAAGTCCTCTTCAAGGGCTAATATACGCTCTATCTCTTCCTCGTGGATTCCGAGGGGCGGTGCCCGGGCGGTAGCCTCCCGCAAGTGAGTCCTGGCCTCCAGCGTCAGTGTCCGAAGCCGGGCAACATCCGAGTGGATAGCACTGGCATTGAGCTGGATCACTATTCTCCAGCGATCCCCTACTAGTAGCGTATCCGCCTCCTTGGTGAACAGCATCGTCTGTCGCAGTTGGCCGGCGACCATCCCCAATGTTTGCCACACTGTAACATCCGTTAACTGGGTTAAAAGAGACTCTGAAGATACTTGCAATGGGGTCACTACTCTCTGTGAACTTAAAGGTTCGCGATTTCTCAATGGGTACGGGGATCTGGGACGAGGCGGGTTACTGTCGTCAGGGTAATAGGTGGAATCTTGTGTATCATCCCCTTCGGGCGGGGAATAGAGGTAAGAGTAATCCTGGGTCCCACTGCTTCAATAGTCGGGGAGGGGTTCTTCCTCCGGGTGTATCCCTTCCATACCCTCTTCTTCTTCGTCATCGGAGTTACCCAAAACTCACGGGGGGTACGGTTCTTTGGGGGTGGAATCTTCCAATCGGCCTTCAGAGGGCGGCTCTGGCATCGGCTGTTCTATTGTAACCTCCTCCTCTAAACGCTTTCACTCTATTGAGATGGATGGTTTGCCGCTCGCCCGGGCGCAGCTCGATGCTGTAGGTGCAGTCATTCAGCCGCTCGGCCACCCGGAAGGGTCCTCTCCACGGCTTGAGGAACTTTTTTGCTCCGCCTGGCCTAGGTGCCGGAAAATGCACATACACCCATTAGCCAACGTCCGGCTCGTGGCCTTACGATCGTAAACGGCCTTGTTCCTTTCATGCGCTCGCGCGGATCGCTCGGTTATGGGCTTCAACCAACCTAGCACCTAGTTCCTCGACGTATCTTTCCTTGGGCTCCTCCTCCTGCTTGGGACGCGAGCCACAGAGGAAAGGGTGCGCAATCTCCCTGCCAAAGACCATATAGTTGGGAGTGAACCCCGTAGCGCCGTGAGGGGTGATGTTATGTGCCATCACTGCAAACGGCACCCACTTATCCCAGTCTATACCGTCACGACGAACAAAGTGGG
Source organism: Triatoma infestans (assembly GCA_011037195.1). Classification (NCBI taxonomy): domain Eukaryota; kingdom Metazoa; phylum Arthropoda; class Insecta; order Hemiptera; family Reduviidae; genus Triatoma; species Triatoma infestans. Next base: position 19,186 of record JAAEAF010000196.1, read on the forward strand.
ACAGACTATCTACTAAGGTTCTATGATAGCGCTGTAGGAGCCCATTGCATTGGGGATGGTAGGGTGTTGTCTGCAGCTTCTTGACCCCCAGCATGTCGCAGATTCCCTTCATTAAAGCGGAGCAAAAGTTTGTCCCCTGATCTGTAAGTATTTTGGAAGGAACGCCAAGACGGACAATCACCCGCTGGACGAAGGCGTGAGCAACGCTATCCGCTGTTTGGTCTCGTAAAGGTATTACCTCCGCATATCGTGAGAAGTGATCCACGATTGTTAAGATGTACTTGTTTTGGCGCATCCGGCTGGAAGGAAGGGGCCCACAATGTCCAGCTATACTAGTTCAAACGGGGATCTAGGGTGCGGCACGTCTCCCAATGGGGCTTTTAACTTGACTGCGGTCTTGCGCTCATTGCAGCTTTGACAGTCCCGAAAGTAATTTTTGACATCTTCTCTCCAGGTTGGCCAGAAATACTCTCTGCCCACTATTCCCAAAGTTCTGTCCCACCGTGGGACTGCTGCAGTACGAAACTCCTTAGTTCTTGAGGTAGTACTAATTTGTCTTGTTGGGATTCGCACCCTTTTAAGAATAGTAGCCCATCCGCATCGCGCCTGTATTGATGTCCCGCCTTCCGAACCAACCCTTGGCAGTCCATTTGGGGAAGTGGTCGGTGCACCGGTCGTCCGTGGCGACTGGGAGACTGCAGCCGCTCTTCTCACACGCTTCGTGCAATCACGGGCAATGTGGCCTGCTTGGCCGCAGACATAGCATTATCTCACTTCTCCTTGAACTGGCCCTCTCTGCTGGCGCGATACCGTTGCTGGTTTGTCATAATTTGGCGGCTATTCTCTCGGTAGGATGGGCATTCTCTAGCCCAGTGCCCTTCACGTCCACGACGGAAACACCCCCCTCGGGATGGTGCTTCCGGAGAGGACCTGTTAACCCCGTGGATATCATATCTCTCTTGACCCCACCTCGACGGTCGGCTTCCGCTTGTTCAACCAGCGTCGCTCTGCGGACAGCCTCCAGCATAGTAGGGGGGTATCGCAACTGCCGCCCTGCCTCGCCCCTAAGCCCCTTCATATAAGCCGCTAGTACAATACTTTCGGCATGTTGTGGTGGTTGGTTCCGCAGAGCTGGAAAGTATCAGAGACATTTTCCGTGGTAGCCTGCTTTGTGGTCATCGACCGGTTTACACTGAGTTTGCAGAGTGTGTAAATTGAGTTTGCTCTGTGCAAGTCTGTGTTGTCACACTGTCTGGAAAACGCATCCTGAAGATGGGCGAACGCCGAAACCGTCGATGACCACAAAATGAAGCAGGCTACCACGGAAAATGTCTCTGATACTTACGACATGTTTCCGCTCCCATAATTGCTCCTCCTCGGGGCCCTGCCGAGTAAGCATACGTTCTCCCAACTGCCTGCAGCGATCGGCAAACTCTCTCACGCCTTCCCCCTTCCCCTGCACCATCGAATTTAGAGTTAGTAAGCTCTGCGCCAGGGTAGCCGTCTCTAGGAATCTCCTCTAGTACCCGACGGTAACACGAAAAGCCTGTATGGATCCCTTGTAATTCTGGATGACTACTAATGCACATCACTGCCTGGCCAGTGGCCTTAAGTCGGCAGACCAGCACCTTATCCGCGTCTGCCCAGTTTCCGCTAGTGGCAACCATCTCTAAATTACGCAGAAACTCATTCACGGTGCGAACCCCGGCTCACTGACCAGCTTGGGATCAGGTGCATCTAAACATATCCCGCTTCGGCCCGATGGCTTGGCGCCCACATCAACTCTGCCCGGGTTCTCTTGACCAACTCAGTTGCGCTGTCCCGTACGGCTAATTCGGCATTAAGTCGTCGCAACTCCTCCACCTCCCTTCGCAACTCTTCCTCCTTAGCCACTTTCGGCATAATTTTTGGTTAGGGAGCCTCGGATCCCACTTCTGACACCAAAATGTAACGGGATATGGGAGGTTAGTGGATAAGGGAAGTATTAAGCTATACTGCGCTAGTAGATTTATTATTATATTAGAGCCATACCTGGAAAAATACAGCTCGAAAAAAAATTGTAATGCTATAGGATATAATATTTGATATTGAGAGTTTACAATAAAATAATGGAAGGTGTTAAGCCGGAGAATTCTATTCGCCTAATAGTTAATAACACAACTGCCGGAAGACATATTGAACATTAGATGACTACTAAGCTAAACATGAAAACTGGCTATCATTCAACCCCGATACTATATGTTCCTTTTTACTATTTCTCTACTCTAAACAATAATTTTACTCTACTTTGCATAATAGAGGACTCTACCTATTGTTATCCTCTACCTAATTGTTATCCTAGCCAGAACCCTTAGCAATCAAATTATTGTGAAATACAAAACATAAGGCTTAAACTAGCTAATTACTGGTAAATAATATCCTAAATATCAGTAAATTTCTTACGTTAATCCCACTCCTTAATTCAGACTAGGGCCAGTGCCATCGAGTGTGCCGCCTTGGCGCCAGAAGCTAGAAAAATGCCATGGGTACTCACCGAAAAGTAGTCCTATGTACGCCTCCATTCACTAACGCTCTCAAGCCAGACTGACTCTTCTTTTAAAACAATTCTCTCACACAGAGGAAATAGTAGGAGCAAAACGCTGACGCGGCAGACCACCACTGCACTGGCCCAGTCGTATAGATAGATAACTGTTCTCTTCTCTTATTAACTAGTCTAAAATATAATAAATTCTAATGGTCGCACCCTACGTGTGTATGAAAAATATATCTCATAAACCAAAAAAACACAATCTAAAATCTAATACTCCGTTTAGGCACCATCCATATTAAGCATTTTTTGTTTTTTTTTCCTGTTATCCTCGATTTTCTCGCAAATGACCCAAAGATTTTCTCTAACTTTGCAAACTAACTATAAATATAAAGGACTATCACTTTTATTTGAAACATTTCTCCAGAACATTGATTTTATTTAGGAGGATTCTTGGGGAACAGCCCAGATTGGAATAAGAGGAAGTCGTGTGAGTGAGTGGTTTAAAACCAGATTTTTTTCCCATAATGACTTCAGCGATTTAGGCTTACACTTTGTATATTATACAAAAGTAGGTATGTTAGAAAACAAACAAAATGTTGTTTGTTTTAATAACACGGTAGATATGTTAGATATGTTTTAATAAATATTGGTAGATATGTTAATTTTATCTGAACTAGTTTTCCGAAAAGATCGAATTTAAGAGCGAGATCCGTGAAATTCCGTGATGGTAAAATTGACACTAAAATGTCATTGTTGGCTGGACATAATATTAAGTGCAATTAATTGTGTTGCTAGAATTGAAGAAAACTTGTCTACTGGAATTTCTGATCAAACGTATTGTACAGTTGATACAGAAGAGTATAGTTAATATCACCTTTTGATGCAGAGTAATAGTCTTTACACTATCGCGTCTTTCTGTAATTTTTTTAAAAGTTTTTTTGAGAAAAGCTCAAAAATTGAAGAAATTTATCCTTTTAAAATGGCATTTGTGGTTGAATGCTACTTACAGAAACCTTTGTATGAAGCAGCTCCCTTGGGACTGGAAAGAAAAATAAATTTTGTCAGCAGTTAGCTAGAGTTATACTATTCACCGTATTTCTTCTTCTTTCTTCCTGTACTGCAAACCATTTTGGTGTTGGCAGTAATAGGATATTCTTAAGTCTCGGTCAACTCCGTCCTTATTTCGCAAACTGGACCTTCCAAATATGTCGTGTAATCTTGCGAAGTAGCTTTTTTTTGTCAAACACTAGACGATTTTCTCAGCTTTTTAGATGAACCAAGTTTGCGTTATGTATATCAAAACAGATCGAATGAGGATCGTAATTTAACATTACTTGTTAACAATTTCCCCCAAAAATTCTTGTTCATGTCATATTTATTGACTAACACAGCCTTTGGTAATATACTTCAGAGATTGTATTATCAGCAATCACAAGTAAAACGATGGTTGACAGGGGCCAAAGAGAAACGTTTCTAACTGTAGAAAACGTTATTTTTCAACATTTCGGACAGTAATTAGTGTCCTTCCTCATGAAATGTCTGAAAGTGGAATTAAATCTTACAATTTTTCTAACGTTAAAAAGTTCTGAGGTAGGCTTCTTCTGCTTACCATCGTTTTACTTTATTTTAATAATCTTATATACGAGGATCATTCAGTAAGTAACGAGACAAATCGCTGTAGCGCATAAACGATTTATTTAACCAATACAAAACTTTGGCTACTTTTTAACATAGTACCTAGCAACATTTATACAAATGTCCCATCGTTCTTCTAATTTGTGTATGTCTCTGGCATAAAATTCTTTGGGTTGATCTAGAAACCATTTTGCACCTGATTTTTAACTTCTTCATTGGATTGAAAATGTTTCCCACGTAGAGCCTCTTTAAGGGTTCAAACAAATGGAAGTCCGATGAGGCGAGGTCGGGGCTGTAGGGGGGATGTGGAAGGATCTCCCACCCACTTTTTGAAGTATTTCTTGAGTTAACTGTGCCGAGTGGGGCGCGCGTTGTCTTGAAGCAAAAATCACGTCTTTAGTTAAGAATCTACGACGTTTCGTTCGAATGGCAGGCCTTACTTTGTGAGCATATCACTGTAATATTCTGGCTGTTGATGGTTCGTTGATCTTCGAGATAGTCACAGTAAATAAGCCCCTGCGAATCCCAGAATACTGTAAGCATGACTTTACCTGGAAACTGCTGGGTCTTGAATTTCTTTTGAGTAGGAGAACCCGTATGTTGCCATTCAAGGCTTTGTCGCTTAGACTCCAGCTCAAAATGGTGTATCCGTGTTTCATCACATATTACAATTGTACTGAAAAAAATCCTTTTCAATTAAACATCGTTCTTTCAACGTTGACTGATTTGAATCCTAGTTTCTTTGTGGGCGTCCGTAAGTTGTCTTGGAACCCATCTCGCACAAGTTTTCTCGTACTACAGCTTATTCTGAATTATGTTATGGACAGTTCCAACACTCGAGTGCACTTCTTCAGCTATCAGTTCAACATAATACGCCTGTTGTCCTGAATTAACGCGTTAATCGAGGGAGGAAGTTGCAACTTACCGTTCGTCCACTTCGTTGCTCGTCAGAGACACTTACTCGCCCACTTTGACACTGTTTTACCCATTTGTAAACGTTCGAACGGTTCAAAAATTATTCCTGTACACTTTGAACATTTCTTTTCGTGGATTTCCTTTCATACTCCTGCAACTAAAAATCTAATCACTGAGCGTTGTTCTTCTGAGGTACAATGCTCAAGCGGACTCGCCATTGTAACTGAATACATTTAAGATTATGTTTACCAAGTACTCTTGAACAGCTGATGAGAAACTAAGTACAAGGATGCCAACTTGACGCACTGAAACTATTGTTTTGATTAAACAAACGGTTTCTGAGCTACAGCAGTTTGTCTCGTTACTTATTGGATGGCCCTCGTACAGTATGTAGACACTACAATAAATAGTCGAAATTCAATTTATGTTTATTTTTTATATAAAATTAATAATAAAGAAGAAAACTTAATTTCACAGTAGAGTAATACTATAAATAATTTAGTAATTGGGTGAATGGTAGTCTTGAACAGTTTTGTTAATTAAATTTGATTGACTGTTTTTTCAACGAAAAAAAAGGTTACTTTGGTTTTGGGATATTTCATTTTTTTTTTTTTTAATAATTTATAACGTATTTTTATATATTGCAGGATAGAAGAGGGAACATATGGAGTAGTGTATAGGGCACGTGATAAACGGACCGACCAGATAGTAGCTTTGAAACGACTGAAAATGGAAAAGGAGAAAGAAGGCTTTCCAATCACTTCACTCAGAGAGATTAATACATTATTAAAAGTATGACGTGACATTTATTCTGCATTATTAGATTTTCTTTTTTCTTTTAATTGATATTGCTAATCGATTATTGTATATATAGGCTCAACATCCGAACATAGTAACCGTACGGGAGATAGTAGTTGGCAGCAATATGGATAAAATATTCATTGTGATGGATTATGTTGAACACGATTTAAAATCATTAATGGAAACTATGAAAATTAAAAAACAGGCCTTCATTCCAGGTGGGATGGAGTTACATTTATTTCTATTATTGAATTAGCATTCACAGTTCCTTTTTCTAAATTTTATTTTCTTTTTTTTAGGCGAAGTAAAATGTTTAATGCAGCAATTACTGCGAGCCGTGGCCCATTTACATGATAATTGGATATTGCATAGAGATTTGAAAGCATCCAATTTATTACTATCGCATAAAGGTGTTTTAAAAGTTGGTGATTTCGGTTTGGCCAGGGAATATGGATCTCCTTTGAAGCCTTATACACCAATTGTAGTCACTCTCTGGTATCGGGCTCCGGAATTACTGTTAGGAGCCAAGGTATGTTGATTTCAAAGAATTTCTCTCTTGTCTATTTCCTAGGAATTATCTCGCAATATCACCATAAAAAAAAGATCTTGAAGATTAGTGTAGCTTCTAATTAACAACTGAATTATTTACTGGACGTTTTAAAGTTTACACAATCCAGGGCATATTACAGTCCAGCACGGCTCTCTTGCCGGTTCGAAGAAATGTACTGATGAATTAATAATAATCTCATACGTATTTAATTCAAGAAAAGCTAAGGTGGAATTAAAGTGCAAATTCCAACAAGTAATATGTCCAGCAGCGCCGCTATTTTACGGTAAAATCTGTAAATCTATCTGTTTTGAGAGAGATGACTTTTTTTCAAGCAATTGCTCTATTATTTGAAATAAAATAGAAATATTGCGACATGTTAATCACTCTAGTGTTATTTGTGTTGTTTAAAATTATTTCTAAAGCTATTACAATATTGTTGTGGTTGTTTCCGCAGAGCTGGAAAGCATCAGAGATATTTTCCGTGATAGCCTGCTTCTTTCTGGGGTCATCGACTGGTTTCGGCGTTCGCTCATCATCAGGATGTTTTTGTAAAAACATTGTGATAACATAGACTTTAAAGAGCAAATTTAGATGATATACTCAGAGTGTATTACAATTATTCTTGATAAATAATTTTTTCTTTCTATAATTATTTTTGGGGAATTAAACAGAAATTACTGTATTTTAGATTTTCACTTTCTCAGTTAAACTCATTAATTCATTTGTCCGTTTATACAAGAGATTGTCCGGATAATCCGGTGCACAATGGTTCCGAACGCAGCAATTTTGAGCGCCAATGGTTGATCAATCTATAGTAAAAAGTTGATGTTACCTAGTTTTATTTTAAAAGTTTCAAGAAAAATTTGTTAGCTGGTACTTGGAGAAATATAGTAAAAGACTGTCGTGGGGACATCAGATGTTTTTAACATTTGGGTGCTCAACGTCCGTGCGCTACAACTTTTATTTGAAACATTTGCGTGGTAAAGTCATTTAAGGGGCGGGTGGGATTATATTTTCCTCTAAAGTGCTATCATAATTGATACACACACAATTAATATACAATTCTACCATCTAAACAAAATTTATTAGAAATAAATAGATTGCCAAAATTCCGATTTTCAAGTGTAGTGGAGAGGTGCAATAGGGAATCGGGGCCAGTGTTGTGAAAGAGTGCCAGTTAGCACAATGTTGAAATAATGTAGCAATACCGAGCTTTGTACCTGCTGAGTCGGCTGTAATGGGGCAACTGAGCCTCCCTGGCCAGACAGAAATCATGCTAGTGGAGCTGTGATCGGAGACGGAGTGTTTTGACTGGCGTGGTTAGGAGTATTGGGAGGTGGCTCCAGTCCCTTTAGAGTGAATATGAGACCAGCGGGTGCAAGGGGAAACAAAGAGCGAGCTCGGGTTGACTGAGTAAGTAACTTATTGTTAAGAACAGAAGATTCGCTGTCAGGGTAGAAGGTAGTCTGATTATAGTAGAGAAGTAGTCACATATTATGGTAGCGTAAGGGATGCCCATTGTTAAGGGTTGTAATTATTGTATTTAGGTAGTAAGGTAGTGTTGCGGGGATAACCTCAGTGTTTGGGGCTTTAAATGGTAGTTAAAGTGATAACATCTATTTGTGGTGTAAGGAATTTCAAAAATTATAATAATAAAGGTCTTTATTTAAATGACCTTGATCTAAATGACAATAAATATGCACATTAAAAGAAGACTGACAGACCTTAACTCATGGTCGAAAGACCGTCTGAGTGAGATGCTGTCTAAATGAACTTGGAAAATTATCTATCATTAAATTACTTCAGTAACTAATTAAATATCATGTAAAAATAAAAGTCAGTTAAAATCAAATTTAATTCCAAATCCTTTAGCTACAAAAAAAAAAAAATTAAATTTAAAATCTTATGCATTATGAAAATTAAAACTTGAGTGTCCAATCTCCACAATTCAAATCTATTTACACTGATCTTTATTATATTTCTGTATTTTTTTATTTTTTTTAACTATAATTCGCACTCAAATATAAGGTCCGCTTTTTTCTTTTTTTTTTTGCATTTATTTATTTATCTTGTTTTATATAATAAATAATTTATTTGCTTATTACAAAATTATATATTTTCATACAAAACTGTCCTTACTTTATCCAATTTCAGTAATTAATTCACTGATAAGTGCATACCTATCTCTCCACGCATCTTTACAATAGTTCACCAAGCTAGTCCAACATTTTCCATTTAAATAACTTATACATTCTTCCTCACTCATTATTACATTACCAAAATATCTCACCCTAAATTCCCGCAAAATAGAGCAGACCGCTATAAAGTGGAATACATTTTCCTCTCTTTCTGTTAAATTACACATAGACAAAGTTTTACTTCATTACCAAAAGAATATTTGTTAAGATATAGCAGTTCCCCCCGTGCTTTGATTATCCAGCTGATAAAATTACTATTCAGATTGGTATTTACAAAGTTAAGTTGTGAATCTAATTGTTTATATAAGATGTGCCGTTGACCATTTTGTGCTGACAAGTTATACTTATTAATTAACCCATTTCTAATAATATTCACAATTGAATGTATTTTTAATTTATTATTTATAAAATCAGATAAATGAATATCACAAGTCTTACACAGGTTCTCCCATTCTGTATAGAAAACAGTTTTTTTTTTTTCAATTATTTCTTTTAATAATATACCAGCATATCTATAAGCCGGAAGCTACCTACATCTTTGAATATATTTTATGTGTAATTTGACGGTATATAAGAACTAGGGAAGTACCTTGGTTTCCAAATACAACACAAAATCAGGGGTATTAATGGGTAGGGAGTATTAAATGCTTTTTTAAGAAAACACTTTTAACAAAACCTCTACTTCCTTAAACTAAGTACTCCCCACACTTGTGCTCTGTAGCAGACAATCGCTCTGCTTACTGCATTATATACTTGCAACTTAGCCGAGTTGCAATTTTATTCATTATAAAATTGTTGAATGAGTTAAGGGCATACTTAGCTTTTGAAACTCTTTCATCAAAATGTTTTCTTAAGGATAATGTCTGTGTAAATGTAATTCCCAAATACTTGTAGCAATCCTATTGTTACCATACCACCATATTTAATTTTTTGCTGGTTTTCCACCATTTTTAAATACCATTTTCTTTTATTTATTTAAATTTATTTCCAGATTCCACTGTGAGCAGTATTTTTGAAAACTGTATATCATCAGTTGTAATGAACTTTTATTAGTAGCTAACAGAACCAAATCGTCCGCGTAGGCCAACATTTTTATTACAGTATTTTTAATTTGCACGACCCCATCAATGCAATCTTCAATGTCATTTATAAAAGGGAAAATAAAGAAGGACTTAGCAGGCAACCTTGCTTTACACCCATGGATGTATAAAAGGAATCCGTCAGACCATTATTGCACCATACAGTAGCTTTTGTTAGTTGTTGTAACTTCTTAGGATGTTGATTATTTTAGTAGAGATACCTATTACAGACAGTTTGTAAAAAAGAGCATTCCTATCTATATGATCAAATGCGGCAGACAAGTCTATAAAAAATGCAAAAACCTTATTTCCTTTTCTACTTAACCTAATTTTAATTATACTGATTAAATTCATTAAATTATCAACGGTCGAGTGTGACTTCCTAAAACCAGCTTGACATTCTCCTATTATATGACTTTCTTCCACCAAGTTTGTCAATCTATTATTCAGAAGTAGCCCTGTAAATAACTTTCCTATTGCATTTCCAAAGGAAATACCCCTATAATTGTTTATTTCGTATGTGCTACCTTTCTTAAATAGGGGAGAAATATAATTGACTTTTTAAACGTTTCCGGTACACTTCCACTTGTAAAGATCTTATTAAATACATAAATATTTAAGTAATTGTCTGGGCTATTTTTAAAATATTCATAAGGTATCCGGTCTAAGCCGGGGGCTTTGTTGTTTTTAGAGTTTTGAACAACCTGGAGTAATTCAGACATTTCAAATAGTGCATCCATAGTATCATTTTCTATATAGGCTCAGCGTAATATATTCTAATTGCGTTCAAAGAAGGGTTCAATAAGTTTTTGAAATATTGAAACCACTCTCCTGGGAATATACTTTTATCCATTTGGAATTGTTTTGACTTAAAAGAACGTACGAGACTCCAGAAATCATTCGAATCTCTAACATTTTTAAATTCATTAATTGTTCTTTCAATAAACTCTTTTCTATTAACTCTACATAATTGTTTATAATCCGTTTTAACTTTTAAATACAAGAATTTAGTAGTGTCAGAGTCTGTTTTTCTATAAATATTTAACAAATTAAATAATCGCGAAAGCATTATCATACAATCCCTGTCAAACCACTCCTGTTTATTAATAAAATTTTTATTTGAATGACTTTTCAAGTTATAATTTTTAGAAAAATTTAGCATTATATCGGTTAATTGTTTCAAATTTTCATGAGGATTTTTCGTCTCAAATGAAATAGTGTTCACTATTTCTTCTACTTCTTTATGAAATATCGCTCTATATTGTGGTAGCCATTTTAGTTTGGGCAACAATGGTAAAACATCAGTATGGTTGCTTTTCACAGTAAGACATTTATTTAATACGATAGGCAAATGGTCAAAGAACGGTATAGGTACGATTTCAAAATCTAACACATAATTAAGTAAATCCATTGATACAGCCCACAAATCAATTACAGAGGAGCCCTGAGAACGTACAGAAGTAAATTCTCCCCGAGAAACTCCCTTAGTTTGACCGTTCATGATTATAAAGTTAAAATCCTCAAAGAAGGAATGCAGTAGTTTTACCATTTCTATTGACCATTATATTTTTAGAATTCCTATTAAAGTTAGTATGTTGTGAATTAACCAACAAATATTTAGGAACCATTTGAAGACTACCAGTCCTGCTATTAAAATCTCCAATTAGAATAAACTTCAAATTCGAGTAATTGTTAATTAAATTACGTAACCTTTCAAAATCATTATTCCAATCGTTACAATTGAAATGTATTGGTATAATATAATAATTACTATCTTTGTAATTCACCTGAATCATATCGTAATTAAAAAAAAGTTTTAATTTTAACAATATTTTTATTAATCAGTGTATTTTAATGCCAATAATACGGCCTTCACTAGCTCTGCCAAAATGTTTTGTTTTTTTCACAGCTGCGACCCAACTTATATTATATTCTTTAAAGCGTTCCTTAAAAATTAAATTAAATTTTTCTTCAACCACAAAAGTTTCGAATAGAAAAAAAAATTTTCATATTTTTCTAAATAAGAAATAAAATCTCTGTTATACAGTTTATCTTTTAGACCTGATATATTGAAAGCAACAACACTAAAAAAAACATCTGAATTATTACCTGATAATCTTTGTTTAAATTTTATGTGACTTTGTTGATGAGGCGGAATCGCTACGAGGCGAAAAATATCCTTGCTGGCGTCAGTCTGATCTGTCAGTATTGAACCTTTCTTTATTCGCTTTCTCTTTTTGGTAATGGCTGCTTCAGTAGACATCTCTGCTTCCTCTTCGTCCTCCTCGACTGCAACTCCTCCTTTTCTTGTCGTAAAAGATTGACCAGCAGTTTTCATTAGCGCAGAATAATGATAGAGTTTATCTTCTAACTTAGGCTTTTTCTTCTCATCCAGCAATTTTGTCCTGATTCCCTAATCTGAGATTGAATTTTCAATAATTCTTTACGTTCAGCTTGAGAATCTTTATCTAGATCTTCCCTTATATAGATCTTACTACCTTTTAACTTGGTAGCATTTTGAAACATTTCTCTTTTCTTTATCTTAGAAGTCAAGGAAACTACTACAGGCCTTGGTCTATCGCCAGCTTTACCTATTCTCCTCACATAATTTCAGTCTCTTTTTGTTATTTGTACAGACGGTAATTTATTGCATAAATCTAAGACATTAATTTCTAGTAAATCAAAAATTTCTCCGTTAAGCTCGTTTATTCCAAAGAATATTATATTATTCTGTCTCCTAATAGATTCAATAGTTCTTTGCTGCTTACAGTTTTGAGTTTCAAATTTTCTCATTCTAAGTCTTTACATTTATTTCCATATTCCTCCAGTTTTGAACAAAGACTTAAATTTGATTTATTTATTTCTCTTTTTATTATATCCTCAATATCTGCTTTAATTTCTTTTTTAAAATTATCCAAAAGCTTAATTAGTTCATTTAAATCAGTAGACTTTTTTTTATTTTATAAAAGAGAAATAACAACAGTTTATTGTTATGATAAGAACGAACTTAATACCTGCATTAGCAGTAGTAGTACAGTTCTCTTGTCTTTCTCTTCACTTTTGCTTACCTCATATTTAAACACACACTTTGACTTTATACAGATAATTTTATTAAAATCCAAGTAAAATACAAATTTCGTAAAAATTTTCATTAATATTCTACATACAGTTCGCTACAGCTTTACCAATTTTCACCCAAAAATTCCGCGTTAAACTAGACTAATAAATAATTTCACTAACAGAGATGTTCTCACTTTGAAAGCTAGACAGCAACTCACCGGAATTTCATTATTAAGAGTAGTAACTAGTCTAGGGGAAAAAAGTGTAGGAGGAAGGGCAGATCTCATGTCTCTACATTAAGGCAACATGTATTGTAAATGGGTTTTGTAGATCGTAGAAAACATTGTAATTGTAACGTACCTATGTAAGAATAATATAATGGTATTCAATGCGGGGATTGTGAGGAAGGGGTAATGATAAGGACTAATTTGTAATAAAGGTGTTTTATCATCCTGGGCGTTTGTTATTTAATGGGAGGACCCTCAGCGTAAATGGAAAATTCCCTTGCTGCCTGCTGGGGTTAGCTGGCCAACTTTACACAAGAAAATTATTTAACCGGAAGTGCGTTTTACAGTTTTTGCGATTTTCTCCGAAAAACACGACGAATTTCTTTAAATTTGGTATACTAACAATAAAATTTAGCAATTACAATTCTGTAAACTGCAGCAAGAGAAAGTTGGGTGTGTTTCACACCAGATATTTTCTTTTGCGTTGGTTAATATTTCGTTTGTTCTTCTATTATATAATGCTTCTGTTATTTAACTTACTATATTTTGCAACTACTACATATTTGTAATTTTTCTGTTTCTTTGTTTGCTTTTTAAATTCAGTACTTTTTGTTTTATTTTGCATAAAAATTCTGTGCAGTGTTGTTTTCATACAAACTGCCAAATTAGTTTTGCTTAACATTAAACAGTTTTTTTTTTTAATGTTTTCAGGAATATTCAACTCCGATAGATATGTGGTCAGTTGGTTGTATATTTGCCGAATTAATGACAATGGAACCATTATTTACTGGGAAATCAGAACAGGATCAATTGAATAAAATATTTAAAACTTTAGGTACACCAAATGAACGTATATGGCCGGGTTATAATAAATTGCCAGCCGTACAGAAGATGACGTTCGCTGAATTTCCTGTATCCACTTTGAGAAGTCGTTTTAAAGCTGTACCAACTGAGGTTGGTCTTAATTTACTAAATGGGTAAGTTCTTATTAGTTATATAGTAAATTTTTAGGTTGTAATTCATCAACTCGCAACCTTTTTTATATAATCAGTCGATATTTCTTCCAGTTTATTATTTATGAGTTATTATCTCATTTGTTTGTAGATTCCTTACTTACAATCCAGCTGCAAGGCTGACCGCCGAATCAGCACTTTCACATGAATATTTCAGTGAAATTCCATTGCCAATAGATCCGGCAATGTTTCCAACATGGCCGGCCAAATCGGAAGGACATAAAATTAAAAAAGTCTGCAGTCCGAAACCACCATCTGGTGGCAGGGATTATAAACAACTAGTAATGTATTTTTTTTTTCATTTATTTTCAAGTAAAGCAAAAAAAAAATTCGTTCACGGATTTTATCTTCCAAGCAAAGGAGCAGATACAGTTTACAATGACAATTTACTCTTGCTTTTCAGGAGGATACCGATGAAGGATTTCATATGGGCGTTGGCGATCGAAATCAATTATCTGGAGGTCCCGGGTTTAGTTTGAAATTTTGAAGGGATTTCCACTTCTTCATTTAATTCACAACATAAATATCAGTCATTTGACCAAACAAATTTCAATATCTAGGAATTTCTGATATTCCAAGTAATTTAATGTACAAATATATATCGATTGTAAATAATAATGGTAATAAATATTAAAACATGTTTTCTAGAATGTTCTCTCGTTTATTTACTTTTCCCATTCTCATTTCCTTCTGTCAAGACCCTATTAGTGAAATTCCATTATCAATACACCCAATAATGTAATGTTTCCGAATTTACAGTCGGTTATTTTACAACGAGGAAAAATAAGTTTATTATACTTTTATTACCGTAATTCTTATAATAATTAACATAGCAGATTTATGTACTTAATAGATTGTATTTGCATTTTTTAGGAAATAATAATGTAAACAAAAACAAAGAAGCAATTGTTTATAAGATATAATCCTTCAGCATTTAAATCCACAGTTATTCAAACATGAAGTAATTGAACAACTCCTTTGAATTTTCATTAAAAAAAAAAAATTGTAAAGTCAAATAGATAATTTCATTTCAAAAATCATATGATTCCAAACGCTAAAAATTAAAAACTAAAATTAGATTGAGAACTTCGCCCTAAGTGCCCCAAAAATTACTTGCTTCAGATTCGGCTTATATATTTGTTCGTAATACATAATAAAAATATCACTAAAACATAACTAGTATGATTTATATTGTTTGTAGTATTATTATTATTATTGCCTATCACGGGTGGGCTATACCCCGGCACTGCAGCCAACAGAGGCTTATTGTGCCATCCCCGATAACCTCTAGTAGTTGAACCCTCCCTCCCTAAGGAGTGTGAGGACTTTCACCACCAGATCTTTTTGAGCTACCATCCCCTCAGGACGCTAAGTACCAAAGGTCTCATACCTCAATTTAGTTATTGCTCGCAATAAAATAGCAGGTGGCGGGCCGTTTCCTCCTCCTCCTGACATAATCTGCACAAGGGTTCCACGCTGATAAGCCCTACCTTGTGCAGATGCTTTCTGAACCTGCCATGACCCGAAGTAGTCCCATCACCAGAGACATCTGGCTCCTACTCAGACTAAGGGGAATTTGGGTCCTTCGTTTACACAGCCCTGGCATCATCCTTTTGCTGTGTGTGGCACCTGGGCACCCCTCCAGAGCTTGTTTGTAGTAAGTAAAATAATGGTAGTACTACTTAAACAAGTAGTAAGTAAAGTAATGCGTATTCTATCAGGATAGCTTAACATCCATTAAGGTGTCATGGAATGAAGACGGAAGCTCATACTTTAATATTAACAATTTTCAAATATAAATTTAGCAGATGTAAGACGATCTGAAAGTAGAGACCTGCCAGAATGCTCTTATAACCAGTCAACTAAACGCACACGGAGAAATTAATAAAGAAATATGGAAATCAATATTAACGAAACAATATTATACTGGCAAAGTTAAACTAAAATTATACCACCATTATAATAAATATGGTAACCTTACGTCCGTCTTTTTACTTTCTCTTACTCCTAGCAAGAGGAAGTATTGTAATCGTGTCAGATTTTCGATATCGAGTTTTCACGGGAAATATCCGTTTCGAGGTCCCCAGAGCCCCCAAAAAAGTGGTTTTTAGCAAATGGTCTGTGTGTGTGGTGTGAACAGCATAGCTCAAAAGCGAAAAAAGTGTAGAAAGTGAAAACTTGATATTCCGTTTAGGTATCACCATGGAATCTGACAGCGGGTCATCTGTCCAAAATTCCTCAACCGGAAGTACCACTTTACTAGTGTTTTTTTTACTTTTTGGCGTTGTTCTCAAAAATGGATTCGACGATTTTTTTCAAACTTGTATATGATCTACGCATACAAAGAGCTACAACTTTTATTTGAAATGTTTCTCTGGGAAAATTCATTTAAGGGCATTATGGGGGAGGGGTGGGGTTAGGTTTGCATCTATTATTTCAGTTTATTAAACAATTCTATCATCTGCATAACGTTAATTAGAATTGAATATGTGGTTGAAATTCCGAGTTTAAAAAAGAAATCGGATAACCGGAAGTGCGTTTGCATTACCACTTTACTAAATGATTTTTTCGCAATTTTCTTGGCCCGCGATTTTTTGAAACTTCGTATATAAACTAAACATACAAAGATCTACAACTTTTATTTAAAACATTTCTCTGGGAAAATTCATTTAAGGGCACTTTTGGAGGAGGGGTGGGGTTATGTTTTTCTTTAAAGTGCTATCATAGTTGATTATACAATTCTATCATCCAAACAAAATTAATTAGAAATAAATAGGTGGCCAAAATTCCTATTTTCAAGAAAATTAGTAAACCGGAAGTACGCTTTAACTGGACAGCTTCGTCGGATTTCATTAAATTTGGTACACAAACTATAAAATTTGTCAGTTATAATTTTGAGAACTGGAGTAAGAGAAAGGAGAAAGTTGTATGAGTGTTTCACACCAGATTTTTTTCACTGATCTGCCTTTTAGATTCTATCATCAAAATAATATTAATTAGAATTGAAATGTAGACGAAATCCTGAGTTTGATGAAAATCGTATGACCGGAAGTGCGCTTTACTGAAAGTAGTTTACAGTTTTCTGCTATTTTCTCGAAAACAGTTCCAACTATTTTCTTTAAACTTGATGTATCAACTACACATATAAAGAGTTACAACTTTTATTTGCAACATATCTTTTATTTGCCCAACTAAATTTCTTGAAATTTGATGAAATTAATGTCGGTCGCTGCTGTCCAATGACAGCAAGGGGGCCAAGTTGGCCATAGAATGCTGTTTTCACTGTCACCACCCGGACGACTCCATCGTTACCAGGATGGATTTTCGCTATATTGCCAGTTGGCCAGTTTGCAGGGGGTACATTTTTGTCCTTTAGCAGTAAATCGCAGCGGTGCTGGGATTTATATTCTCTCTGCACTTCTGCTATTAGTTCTTTGTTGTAGGCTGTTGAGGTTGTCTAAGCGCCATCTCTTTCAAATATCCTGAATACAACGGGTTAGGAACCTCCAACGTGATAGTCTGTTGAGAGGAATTTGAGTGACATCCTGCTCTGGTGCTCCAATGAGGAAATGACCTAGAGTTAAAGTATTACATTCTTCATGTGAAGAGCCGAGAGGGGGCAGAGGGTCCGAGAATTCAGCACTGTCGGCAAGTCAGCTCATATACGGAGTATAAGAGTATACTCTAAATACCGAGTATACTCGATGGCTCTTCACACATCTATGTATTCGAGATCGGATAATCGTCTCTGCAGCAAAGAATGTAAAAGATGCGGTACCGCATGCAAGTAACATCGATGGTAATAACCAACGATTAGGTTGGTAAGATGTGACCTTTTAGGAAATAGGATTGGGTGTTTTGCCTTGTAGTCTAAGGAGCTATTACTAAGTCTACCGCCTACCCTAAAAATTCCTAGGGGGTCAACGAAAGATGATAAGGAATCTATGGTTTAATTCCTGTTCGCTTGAGATCTAATTCTTCACCAAAATAATACCTTTGTGTGTGATCTTGAGGCAGTATTCTAACGCAACAGCAAGCTCTTTAGCATTCAGAGAGCCTGTTTTCTGATAGTTTCCTTTGATTAGGAAACGTAAGACACATGTAAATACTTTTAGGATTTTTTCTAATGTTGAGAAACGGGTGAAGATTTCCAAGAATGGGGCCATTGGTTGTGCGCTAATAATACTCTTACCTTTTCTCAGGTATTTCCCCACTAATCTGTTGAGACAACGGCCATGTATCGGAGTAGTTTTCCAGCCAATGCGGACTATGCCACCACAACCTTTGGTTACGTAGTGCTGAAGGCAACAAACCGCGAGAGGCTAAGTCAGCGGGATTATCCCCTGAGGAAATATGATACCAGCTTGTTCAGAAGTACTCTCAGAAACAGCGACAACTCTGTTGGCTACAAATGTTTTTAATAAGTGGGGAGATGTTTGTATCCACCCCAATGTAACAGTTGAATCTGTACAAAGATAAGTTTTTTTTATATTTAAACTGTTTAAAAAGTCTCGAACTATCACCAAGGTTTGAACAATGGTGCGCACAGCTCGAGACGAGGCACTGACTGTGTTTTTAAGGAGCCAGTTTAGTTTTCGGAAAGAGTGGGCTGGCGGGTACGGACGATTCTGCCAAACGTATGTAAATGGTCGCAGCGTAACCTAGTGTAGATGCATCTGCAAAAACAATTAATATAACTGGAATAAAGCTAGAGACTGAGGAATTTTAATTTTTTCAGCTGAGCTCTGACAAATATTCAAGCCATTCTTCCGCGAGATTTTGAGGTACAGATTGATCCCAATCTACTTTCAGCATCCACAGCTTCTGCAAAAATGATTTAGCTTTGAATAAAACTGGTGCTAGATAACCAAGAAGGTAATAAAATCTAGCGATAGTGGATAAAATAGTCCATTTCGTAACAAATGTTTCAGCAGATTCGATCTTATAAAAGAAACAATCATTACTATGGGTCCCACTAAAGACTTAGTATCTTGATGGACGGATCATCTAAATGAGAAAAAGATATAGGTGACTCTCTAGCTCCGGTGGGTAGTTTGTCAAGAACTTCCGGAGAAGTGCTAGCCCACTTTTTTAAGGTAAACCCACCCTTTCCAAGGAGTTCCTCTAATTGATTTTGCAAAAGAATCGCCTCCTCTATGGTGTCCACCCCGGTTAGGACATCGTCTACATGAGTGCTGACTAATAAAGCTTGAGAAGCCCTTGGATAATTTGCCCCTTCTCCGCTACAAGCTGTCTTATCACTCTAAGGGCCAAATAGGAAGACGATGTCATGCCAAAAGTAACTCTCTTGAGCTCAAATTCCTCTACTGCATCTGAGGAATCAAAGCTATAAAAAATATGTTGGAACACACGATCTTCCGGATTTACTAGTATCTGCAGAAACATTTTGCAGATGTCCGCCGTGATGGCAATAGGAAACTTTCTAAAATACAACAATATCTCTCTAATATCACGTTGTAATTTTGACCCAGTCAATAAGTAGTGGTGTTTTAAAGATCCATGACGGATAGGGGTAGATGCATCGAATACTACATGCAGATTTGTGGAAGAGCCATTTTTCAAGACTGCATGGTGTGCGGAAGAATACTTCCTTTCTGTTTTAGCACTAGACATGTAGCCCAAATCCAGATATTCTTGTAATACTTGTGAATACGCCAGTTTATGTTCGGGCTTCTTGGCTAGCCGTGGTTCTAATTTCTTAAACCGGTGGAATGCGATATGCTTTGAATCCCTGGCTAACTCCCTGTAAGGTTCCTTAAAGGGTAGCCTTACAACACATCTACCTTGGGGATCCCTAAAGTGTGTTTCTATGAAGTGATTCTCACATTCAATATTCTGGGGTTCTCCGGAACTTCAACGTTAACATCTTCAATTTGCCAAAATTTCTTTAACATATCGTTGAACGGAATTTGAGTTGTAAGCAAGGCGCATAGGGAAGTAACATCCTCCAGTGGAATGTCGATAGGTCCTAATACAACCCAACCAAATATTGTCTTAAGAACTTTAGGGAGTCCGGGAGGTAGGGCCTCAGACTGTCTTGCGAGTATAACTCCAAACAGATCTGGACCCAGTAAAAAATCTATTGGTCCTGGTCTCTAATAGAGAGGATCCGCTAATTGAAAACGATTATGACACTGCCTGATAGAATAGGGAATAATACAAGAAGGTGTACTCGAAGTTATTTGCGGTACAACAACCAACCATTTCAGACTGTGCCGCATCTTGCTATTTCAAAATGCAATTGGTCTGATATTTTCCCCCTTCAATTCTGTTAGCGAGGCCGATCAGTTTTTGAGAGTTGCGATTGTTAAGCCCTAAACGCTTAACACAAGAGGCAGTGATCGTTGTGACGCACTGTCGATCAGAAGTCTAATATTGTGAAATTGTCCAGAACTATCTCTAAGTTATGCCATGGCTGTCTCCCAAAGCACTAGTGTGTCTTTGCCTGCTGATTCTAAAGCTACTACATCTCTATTCTGCGAGAAGCTGATTTGCGGCGCTTCATTCAACACTGTTTCATTTAAGGGTGGACCGTTTCTAGAAACCTCCTGACCATTCTCAAGAAACTTACTGCTTTCAGTCCTTATTACCCTTGACTCTAAATGCAAGAAACTTGATGTTTACGGTCACATTTCTGGCAAGCTATCTGCGAAGTGCAATCGCGAATAAAATGAGAAGGGGATAAGCAATTCAAGCAAACCTTTAGCTTTGTTTAACCGTTGTTCCACTAGGGTTAGTGAATTAAATTTCGAACATCGAAGCAAGCGGTGCTTCTCTGAGCACATTGGACATCCTTTACATTCTCTAACGGTTTTGTGATAGAAATAAATTTCCTTTTCGAATCTCTTGTTGCCTTAGAAGTTGATGTCGACTGCCTACCTGTACTCACAGCATCACTTTGAAAAAAGGCATATTGTTTATGTATAAATTCTAACAAATCCTGGAATTTAGGCTCATCACTAGTCCCTAAATACTTATTTTCAAACTTCTCCTTAGTTCTAGAATCAAAATTACGTAATATATGAGCTAAGAAAATAAATCCAGTTTTATTCTTAAGGCCAAAACCTTTAAAGGTTGAAATATTCTCTAAAACAACATTAGAAAGTTCTTCTAATGATTGTAAGGGCATTTTATCATGGGTTTAAGAGAGAAAATTTTATGAAGATAGGTGAGGGCTTGTACCCTCTTATTATCAAATTTTGTTGAAAGAGTTTTCCAGGCTATTTCGTAATTATCTGACACTATAGGAATAGAGGATATTGTTTGAGTAGCTACACCTTTCAAGGCACTTCTCAGATAGCGGAATTTTTGGATGGGCGTTAGATTAGAATTTTCATGGACTAAAGACAAGAAAATATCAGGAAAGGCTTTTCCACTCTGATATGTCACCACTAATTGTAGGTATCGATATAGCAGGTAACTTGTAAACTATCTCTGATGACCCCTGATTCCGATCGACATTGAAAGAATTGTTAGTTAATTCTTGCCTTGTGCTACTTATTTCATGAGAAATAGCTTCGTAAAAATTGACTCGCGTAATTTCCGCAATTTCTATTAATTGTTTTAATTTCTCCTCATCATTCACATTCCTAGCTAGGCTCTTAGCTTTAGGAATTAATTTTAAAAACTTATCAAAGGCTGAATCATCAGGCTCGATAATCGGGCTTTAAAAATATTAGCTTTACTTGGATTACCATTTAAGGAAATACCAATTTTATTTGTTTCATTTATATCTAAAGACAAATCATTAAGTTCTTCCATAAGCTCATAAAGCCTTTCTTCATTGTAATCAGATTTCGGGCCCATTTTCAGAGGAGTATATAAGGTAAAAATAATATTATTTTATAAATATATTCTCCTCAATAAATTCTAATCATATATTACATAAATATAGAATATTTGAAAGTATAAAAACTTATGCATAACAATTTATATAAAAAAACAATTACAAAATTTAAATTCGACAAATAGAAAAAAAAAATTATTTAAGAATAACTGTTCTCAATTTGAGTTAAACTAAATTTATAAAATTTAATTTATAACTTACGTAAAATACGCAAAAGTAAAATATTATAATCAGCTCTTTTGTTATAATAGAACAATAAATTGTTGATCTGTTTGTCCAAGTACTAACAGTTTAAGCTATTCGGCCAACACAATGTGCATCACAGTTCTGATGTTCCAATATAAAACTGTAAATTTTAAAATTTACGGGCTGAAATCTGTTACAATTATTTCTAAATTATTCTTTCTTTAGATAATCATTTATAATAAATTTACTTTCATCTGAAATAAACTACAAACATTTAAGATATATGTAATTAATAATATATTATTAAATCATCTTTTCAATAAATCAGTAACACAATAAGATTGTTTTTCCTTTCAATAGAAATCTATTTGTATTAAAATCCGGCTCGAAGATGGACCAAACTTTATGTAGTGGATATGGATATTTTTGGTTGATATAATTGTCACGCCCCTCTTGGGACGGGGGAGGGAGGTAGGGTAAGAATCAACGAGCGTGTTAGGTCAGCGTATATTTTGGCTATATATATTGTATTACAATGTATACCTAGACAGTGACAGAGTAGGGATATTAAGTAGCTGGTTGGAGATAAACAACTTATAAATGATACTAAATAATTACATATTTGTATAAAAACAATAGTTATTCACATGCATTATAAACAAGATAAAAGCTTAAACATGACATTCAAGAGAACAATGTATTTGACAAAAATTATTATTGGTACAGATAACTAGATAAACAAATTTGAAATAGCGGTAAATTAGATGCTTCTATATCATATATTTATTTATATACTCTGAGTATGAGCTTAAAACAAAATTTAGCTATGAAATAATACGTTCATAAAAAAAAAGGGGATATGAATATTCTTATACGATATCTAATTTACACAGTAATACACGAGATAACAAGACCAGTAGGCCTGTTTGATATCTCTAAAGTCGCTACTAACGGCAGATAAGCCCGGCGCCCCGGCGGGAGTAAACCAGACAGACATACAAAGTACTACTTACACAGTGCAGGAACGACCAGCCAAACACACCACATAGCCTCACACTAGACATACATACACTGACTCTCTTCTGCTCTCCACTCACAATCCCGCTCTCAGTTATCACTCTCCCCTACCAGGCACTGCCGGGCTCACTCACACAGCAGCCCGTCTCCCGTCACAATGCTCCCCCGTTTCCAAAAGCGGCGCTCCGGTGAAGAGGACCGCTTTTCGCCAGGAACACAACGAGGGGAGACGGCGCCTGCCCTTCAATCGTCGTTGGTATTGTTGGCGTTGGTTTCCAGAGCGGATGTGCTGGCCCTTCCTCGCGGAGCGGCGGTAGTACTGGGCGGCATACCATAGATGACTAATGGTGGGGTTGGCCGGGAATCCATCTCGGCTTGGTTACGACGACGAGAGATGTGGCGATATATCCAGGACGCCATGATCGCAACAGCCACCAGGGCGATACCGCTGCCGGCTAGACCACCAATGACCATCTTTTGCTGGTGCCGGGCCTCTTTCCACTTCTGGGCCCTAGCAACCAGCACTCCCATACTGGTGGCAAGGTCGTCGTCTTCTTCTTCGGGAAGCACTAACTGCTCTCGTAGGCGGACTGCGGCCGTAATAGATTCGGGGATGGTGCCTTCCTCTGTTAATAGTAGGATTGTCTTCCAGTCTTGTTTCGACATGATCTGAAGGCGCAGATTCCAACGGGTAACCCCTCGGCTGTTTGGTAAGAGTTGGTGATGTTGGGACCGCAAGGTGCAACCTCGAGCCGACTGCACTGTTCCCACGCCCTCCAGCATTCTTTCAGTGATGTTGGCTGGCCCTTGATTTCTGCAATATGAAGTCCACCGTGTTGGTTGGGGAATACTATATATCCAAGTACTGCCCTGTGCGTACCACGCCCAGATAGGTGGAAAATCATCCTTGACGATCTGGTAGGTGCATTCCGACGAACGTTGGCCGGGCACTCCCAAAAGCTGATCAATCTGATACGAAGATACTTCCCTGCTGACTAAGGCGAATCTAATTGGGCAGATCCAGAGGGACTTTTTGTTGCAGCCAGTCTTCTTCGTTCAGTTTCGCATAAAATTCTCGGTCCTCTGTGACCAGGATGTGGGAGGCCCGGGTCTGCATCATCACATGCCGTTTCAGGCGCGGGTCCGGCGTGGGTATGGGCCATGCCCTGTATAACAGAAATTGGTGCCCTTCTGCTGAGAGCGGTATATTAATATTGACATTAAGGCTATGCACTGTTGAAAAGGCATGGGTCTCCGCCAGTTCTTAGTACATGTTCATGTCGGACGTATGAACCCAGCCCACCAGCTCCAATCCCGGGGGCAGCAGAGCCACTACCTCAGCTAGTATATGACTTAATTCCGTAGGTGGTATTAGAACGAGTCCCACGCCACCCCCACCCCCCCAGGAGGGATTCCAGGGCTCCCTGTAAGTTGTTTATCTCCAAGTTCGCCTTTAAGGTGTTCAATTCAAGATGTCGCAGAAGGGAGGACGCATTCCAATTTAGTAACATAGTAGTGTTCAGGTTTCCCAAACGTTGCTCGAGGTTTACCTCGGAGTTCCCCAATTCTTGTAATTTCTGGGTGATCTGGGATGCTAGCAAGGTGGCTATTAGAAGGTGTTTTGACAGCCTGCAGCAGTCGGTATTGTTGTTGATTAGTAGATGTTGTAGAACTGTATCAACGGATGCTCTGCGAGTTATTACGGGTAAGATGCCTCTGGATATGCTGGTTGCTCGCCGAGGTTTGGAGTACAGTTTGAAGCGGCGAAGGGAAGCGTGTTTTGGTACCATCAGAGTGAGAAGGCCTTCGGGGGTGGACGTTGAGTTGATCAGCTGGATGCGGCAAGAAAAAAGAAGAATTCTCCAGGAAGTTGTGGAGGTATGGCAGGCACGATGGAGGTCCTCTGAGAAAGGAAGGACAACTTTTGGATTCATCCCCGAGGTTTCTTGGGTGGGCGGTAAAGTTAGGGAGTGGTTTCTACCCGGTGTGCAGTTAGCCTTTTTGATTAAGGGGCATGGCTCCTTTAATGCGAGACTCCATCAGTTGGTCTGAGTGAGGCCCCAGACTGTGTGTGTGCGGAATGCCAGAGGATTGGGAGCACGTTCTATTGGTGTGTCCTGAATATGTCGACTTGAGGTTCCGTTTGGAGGGTGAAGTTGGTTCCTTGGTGTAGCGGAGCGGTTCATTTCACTTGCTTTTGAAGGATAAGAGCAACTTTATTGCACTCAACAAGTTTGCGGTGGCGGTGTTTGAGCGACGCAGAAGACTGGTCGGGGGGGATAGGAGAGAGGAGTGATCTAATATTTTTGTTAATTTGATTTAGTTCAGTTTGATTTAGTTTGATTTGGGTTGATTTAATTTAATTTAATTTGATTTGATTTAATTGATTAATTGTACTGTATATGAGCTTAATTGAATTATCCTTAATTAAGGATGACTTAATTGGCATTAATTAGTATTAGTAGTAAGTAATTAGATTAAGTATTGGTAAATTGGACTTGTAAACCAGGAGTCGGATTTAACTCCATTTTGTTTCGTACATTTAGTAATTAAGGATAACTATATTAATTGTATTTAATTTGATTTATAGTTAGATATAAGTAATTATGTATAAAACGTGTCGATGGACCCAAGCTGGATAGTAGGGCACGCCTCCACGTGGCGGGGACGGTAACCCTCCTCAACGGTAGTCATATCGTTTAGGAGGGGCTGAGTTGCTGAGGGTCCGAGTACAGGTCTCAATTTTTAATTTTTATTAATTTCATTTAGTTATTTTTTGTATAATTTTATTGTTTGATTTTGTTAGTGTAATTATAGTAATGAGTATTGTTGTAAAGTAGAGTGTTGTAAGGTGGGTATGAGCTATGCTCGGGTACCACCATAAGAAAGTTTGTATGTATGAATAAATATGAAATATAAATGTGGTATGAAGCTTTGCCACAGGCGACCTCTTAGCTTCTCACGACTCGTGGGACCGACATGAGAAGAAACACTAAAAAATTAGAAAAAGGGAGCTCAGCTCTCTATCTTCAGCAGATGGGGATTCCCTAAGGTCTACGGAAGGTGCGCCAGCTGTGATAGAAACTACGGGGGGCAATCAGTCCGCCTCGGTTGAAGGGAATGGTAGGAGGGCGGTGGCTGGAGGGTCTGGTTGTCCAGGCTCCTCTGGGGCGGACGCTCTCGGTGAAGTATCCTCAAAGCTTGGAGAATTAAGATCACTCTCAAAAGGCCCAGCAGAGCCCAGCGTAGACGGGAAGCGAGGCGCAGGGCGGCCGCTGTGGGGAGGGAGTGGATCCCGAACTGTATATGGAAGAGGATGCAGAGTGGGAGGGCCTCTTCCAAGCAACCGGAGAGAGCTGGCGTGGCTGGGACTTCGACCGCCCGGGGTAGTGCCGGCGGGGTTGCGGGGAGGGTGGCACAAGTGGCCGCCCCCCGTCTCCTTGCGGACTCCCAAGCGGGTACAGTCGGAGGTGAGCACGCCGAGCACCGATCCGGATAAGGCTATTAGGGAGAGAATAAGGGCAAAGAGGCCCTGATGAGGCACCATCGTGCTCCTTCAGGGATGCTCTTAGTTCCCAACGTATGGCGATTGCTCTCGAGGCGTACCCAAGCGACCGTTTGACGGAAAGTCAGGCAGAGCGCATACAGACCGTATGCGTATCCATACAGAGCGAACGAAGTATCGTTGTTGAGGGGGTGCTACCTGTCCAGGAGCGTTCTCGTTATTGTCTGCAACAATGATAATATGCGTCTCTGGCTGAAGCAGACGGTCCCGTCTCTCTAGGTGGGACGGGGAGTTAGGCTGAGGGTTGGGCTCGCCAAGGATATACTTAGGTCGAAGGTATCCGTGTGGGTATCTGGCTCCCTAGGGGAGGCACCTCCAGCGGTCGTTCTCGACAAGCTCCGCATGCAGAATGAGGACTTGGAGGCTGATTAATAGAAGAGTGGGGACCCAAGGGCAAACCCTGATATTCGATGTGGCTGACCAGACCTTGGAGAGACTGAGGAGATCTGGTCTCGAGGCTTTCCTCGGGATGGATCTCGTCAGGTTCCGGGTGGTAACCAAGCCCAGAGTAACCAAGCTGACGATGGACAGGAAGGCGAAGGACCTCACGCACCGATGGAGATACTTCAGGTAAACCTCCATCACAGTAGGGGGGCATCGTCGGCCCTGTCCAGATATCTCATTAGAGAGAACATCTCCTTAGCCCTTATCCAAGGGCCCTGGCTGATCCGGGGGAGGCGGGGCTAGGAGAAGCAACAGGTAATTTATGATCGTAGCCTGGAAAATCCCAGGACTTATGTCTGGGAGATATTACGTTGTTGCTGCTGATGGGCTTTTGTTCTAGGGATCAGACTGCAGCGAGGGTAAAGCTACGTGCGGTAGAACAGACCAGGGAAATTGTGCTGGCCCTACGTATCTGCCGTACGACTCAACAGCGCCGCCGCCGTCTGAGGAGATGCGGAAGCTGATCACCTGGTGTATGGAAAAGGCCTACATCTCATAATTGGCTGCGACGCTAATTCACACAATATTGTGTGGGGTAGCACGGACACCAATAAAAGAGGTAAGTCACTTCTTGAATTTGTCTTGTCTAACAATTTGTGCATGATGAATGAAGGAGAAACACCAACTTTCTACAATATTGTTTGAAAGAATATTGTGAGAGGTGATTGATCTGACCTTAGGGACTAACTTTATATCGACCCTGGTGAGAGACTGGCATGTGTCCCAAGAACCCTCACTATCGGATCACATGTATATTAGGTTTGACATCCTGGCTAACTGCAGGCAAACGCTGACCTTCAGGAATCCCAGGCGAACGGACTGGGAGTCATATAGGCGGGATCTCAGCCAGAACATCATTACAGTCAAAAGCTCTTTGAAGACCCAGAATGACATAGAGGACGCTGGGATCAACTGCAGCGGGTAATCCTGGATGCTTTTAAGGATAACTGTGCGGAAGTGGTGAGAACATCCACCAGAGGGGTCAGCTGGTGGAATGACCAGCTGGCGGGCCTCCGCGCGAGAGTGAGAAGGCTGTTTAATGCGGCAAAAAGGAAGGGAACATGGGAGGAGTGCCGTGAGGCTCTAACCTCTTACATTTAGCGATTAGGAAAGCTAAAAGGAACTCGTGAAGAAGACTGTGCGAGGAGGTAGAAACGACCTCCAAAGGAGCCAGACTCCACAGAATATTTTCAAGGGTACCGGCAAATCCGCTGGGAACAATCAGGAAACCTGACGGTGACTTTATTGAGGCGGGAAGGGATACTTTGAAGCACTTGGTGCAGATGCACTTTCCTGGCTCAAGGGTGACGACGGTGGGGCCGCGGGATGAGTCTTTAATGGGTCCAGGGAGGATTGGACCGTGGCCAAAGGATGTGTCACACACTATAAGATTATGTAGGCAATAAATCATTTTAAGCCCTACAAGTCGCCAGGTCCTGATGATATCCTTCCTGCATTATTACAGCAGGGAAGTGAAATTCTTACTCCTTTCCTTTGCAGAGTAATGAGGGCAAGTTTGGCCCTCAACCATGTCCCGTTGGCATGGAGGCCTGTAAGAGTTGTCTTTATTCCTAAGCCTGGGAAGAGGACTCATACTCAGGCCAAAGATTTTAGACCAATCTTTCCTCGTTTATGATGAAAGTGCTGGAGAAACTGGTAGACCTAAACATCAGGGGGACGGTGCTCCTATCAGGGCCCTGCACTCTAATCAGCATGCCTACCAGAGGGGTAAATCTTGCGAAACGGCCCTCCATTCTCTTGCAGGAGAATTGGAGGTGGCGGTTTATGGCAGGGAAGTGGCGGTGGGTGTGTTTCTGGACATAGAGGGTGCCTTCAGCAACACGAACTAGCTTTAGAAAAGCACGGGGTAAATCGGACCATTACTAGATGGATTGGCAGCGCGCTGAAAACTAGAAGAATCATAGCTAACCTCTATGAGGAGGCGCTTGAAACCACGGCTACAAGGGGATGCCCTCAGGGAGGGGTCTTGTATCCTCTTCTGTGGTGCATGGTTGTAGACGAGCTGCTGGTGGAACTTGATCGCGGTCTTCGTCTGTCTTTTCTACGCGAACGATGTGGTGGTCGCGGTCAGAGGCAGACACTAGTCTGTTGTTAGTGAGCAGGAGGCCATGCGGGTGTTGGAGAGGAGGTGCAAGAAGGGTAGACCTGATGCTTCCATTTACCAGAAGATGGTTCTCACTTTGGTTCCATTTACCAGAAGAAGGAATGTGGAATGTTTTACCACATTGAACTTCTTTGGAAAAACTCTAGATATGTCTGGTCAGATGAAATACCTGAGGATCATTTAGACTCCAGACTCACCTGGAAAGCGCATCTAGAGCAAGTTACACAAAAAGCAGAGAAGTCTCTCTGTGGAGTTACTATAGCCTGCGGGAAAACATGGGGGGTCTCTCCCCCAAAATGGCCCACTGGCTCTATAGACGGACCATCATACCTGTCCTCACTATGGGGCAGTGGTGTGCTGGCCAAAAACGGAACAGCAAGAAAGAACCTATCAGGAGTTCAAAGGCTGGCGTGCCTGTTGATTTCGGGAGCATTTTGTGGTGCCCCAATGGCTGCATTGGAAGTACTGCTGGCGTTACCTCAGCTGCATCTTTTGGTACAAGCGGAGGCGAGGGCCAGTGCGTACAGGCTAATGAACAATGGCCAGTGGAAGCAGGGGAGCTCCCTAGCCAAGCATTTGGACATAACACAGAACGTTGACCCTCGCCCTATCTTTAAGATGGCTGGGGAAGAGGGCTGTCCAACATTCCACTTGAGCTCCCCTTCCAAGTGTTCTTTACGTCAAAATCGGAATGGGCTAAAAGTTGGGAAAAATGAGGGGTGACTGGGGGATCCTGGTTTATGGATGGGTCCAAAATGGCCTGCGGAACTGGAGCCGGTATATATGGAGTTAAACCGGAGGTACTCATTGAGAGGCTCCTCGGTGGATACTCCACGGTATTCCAGGCTGAAGTCTATGCAATCAAGATCTGTGCTGAGGAGAACTTGCGTATGAACTCTAGGAATAGGCAGATATGCATCTTCTCGGACAGCCAGGCTGCACTGAAGGCACTTGGGGCATTCAGAATCACTTCTAGTCAGGGAGTGTAGAGACATAGCCGGGAGGCGTTGTCCCAGCACAACAAAGAGCGGCTGGTATGGGTGCCGGGACACAAGGGGATTTAAGGTAATGAACTAGCCGACCAACATGCCAGGAATGAAGCGAATACTCCTTTCTGTGGGCCGGAACCTGTTCTGGGAATAGCCAAAAGTATGGCGAGGGCGTCTGAAAGAATGGACTCGGAGAGAACATAATCGTCACTAGAGGTTAGGTACTGGAGCAAAACACGGCAAAATGGTCATGTCAGACCTGTGTAGAAGAACCAGAGAGACCCTGGGTTTAAGCAGGTATCAGTTCTGTCTGATAACTGGCCAGTTTACAGGGCACGGCAGGTTAAAGAACATCTGCACAATTTGGGATTGGTTGATTCGGAGCCATTGTGTAGATTGTGTCAGGAGGAGAAGAAGACGATCTCTCACCTGTTGTTCGATTCCATTGCAATCGGCAGACTGCGGTACGAGATCTTCGGCACGTTGATGAAGAGGGGAGGATTCCTCCTGGGGGTTGGTACAATAAACCTCAACGGGTAGGCTGCAGTACCTGGGTTTGAATCCCCTCCCCTGTGTCATTCTAATTCTAATTCTAATTAGAAGGAAACAAACATGTTTCACATTCAACTATTTGCAACATACTTATCAACTAGGACAAGTGACTTCCTTATATGCTCCAGGTAGTAGAAAGATCTATTTTTAGAACATCACATAATTCTCATCATTTTTCTGATTAGTTAAACAAGTGGGATGGCCTTGAAATGAGAGTTGAAAGCATCGCAACACCCCATTTACCTATATGAAAAAAATCAATATAAATTGTATAATGATAATAATGATTCTCGACCATTATATTATAATTGCAGGAGATCACAATAAAATACACTTTTTTTAAATTATCCGGGTTTCGACAAATTTATTGTCTTCTTCAGGGATCTGTACAACAATCAGATCCCTGAAAAAGACAATAAATTTGTCAAAACTCGGATAATTTTAAAAAAGAATATTTTATTGACCATTCCTCGTGATCTCCTGCAATTATAAATTGTATAATAATGTCAATTTTGCTAAGACCATGGGCAACGTTCGCAAACGAATGAACTTTGAGCTATTAAATAATGAAAATAGATTATTAAAATTAATTGCAAACTCAAATTTTCTTGATAGAAAAATATACGATGAAAATTTAGTTGCAGTTCAGATGGCTAAAACCAAGATGTACACTAACAAATCAGCTTACGTCGGATTAAGTGTACTTGATATCTCAAAACAATCCTTTTTCAGTTCCATCATGACGTCATGCTAAACAAATATGGCTCCGAGCGCTTGCAACTAATATATACAGATACAGACTCTTTGATATATCGCATTAGTGCAAATGATGTTTTTAAGGATATGCGAGAAATGGAGTCATTTTGATAGGTCTGATTTTCCACTGATCACCTCAACTACTCCATCAAAAAGAAAAAATTATTGGGGAAATTTAAAGATGAGGTGAATGCTCGAATAATTAGTGAAGTCATTGCGTTAAGACCAAAAATTTTGCTAAAATGTGGGCGGGGAGATAAAGAAAAGAGCAAAAGGTGTTCAGAAATCAACACTCAAGAATTGCTATGATGATTGCAAAAATATGTTGTTCAATATTAAGTAAGATGAAATGAAGAGCCTGGGTTGTTACCAGGTGTGGGAGGAGGAAATACCCACCCTAAAACCCTACAAGGTTCTGGGATTCCATAGGGAGCTCAACATGGAGGGGGGCTGTAGATTAGCAAGCTCACCTAGGATACCAGAGGGGGTACAATAGATCACTTGATGGTTGGAGTACATAAATCCTCAAAAAAAATGAAATAAATTAGATCAACGGAACATGATGTCTACTCTAATGAAACGAAGAAACTAAGTCTTTCAGCTTTCGATAATAAAAGGATTATCCTAACGGATGGGATTAATACTCTGGCATATGGACATCGTGATGTGATGGATAACATCTCTCTATTGTGAACATAGTTCATCTAGTTTGGTTCCCCACAGATGTTTTCAAAACAAGAAGACTTTTTCTGTTAGAAAATGACTTTGTGAGCTTGCCGGAGTAGTGGGGAGAAAACACAAAAATATTACGAAATTAATAACACTCTTTTATTGATAGAAAGGAAAATGAAGACATAAAGTAAACTCAAAAATAAAGGAAAACAATCTTCTCACGCAGTATGAACACAGTACTGTACAATCTGTACACAGTAATAAGGCTTCAGCCGGAAGTCCCCTGACAGCAGAATTACCCTGACACTCAGCGCACCTGGCTAGTCCGAGCTCTAGGCCAATACTGCTTCTCCCAGCCCGGTCTCTATAGCTTCCTCCCGGCCAATACTGTTTCATCCGCCCCACTCTATAGCTCTCTTGGGAGCTACCCCACTTACACTGCCTCCCTCAAAAAAAAGTGGGCTTCGTTGGAGTTCCACTTTTTCCCCTCCTGGCCGTTAGTCTTTGCCTTGGGTCTCCTGGAGCTTGGCTGATGTTGTCATGCTGCTTGGAGTGTCGCTACAGCGGGTGTGGTGTGGGTTGCAGGTTCAGCCCTTTGAGCTGACATGGTTCCCGTGTCACCAACGTCTGATCTAAGTGGCGCCGGTTACTATCTGTCCTGGGTGCAATCATTAGTCGTTGGCTAACGTGCTTTTTTTTTTGTTTCGTTGACTGCCACTCTGAGGCCCCTGTCTGAGCGGGCATTCTTCCAGGACACTCGGTTCCAGCTAGGTCAGCGTTCTCTGCCATCTGTCTAGTTGGGTTTCGGTCTCAGTTCACTGTTGCTTAGGAAGGGCTAGTTATAGCGACATTAAAACCATCACCACATTCAACATACCTCTTTTACGAGGACCCTAATCCCTTAGGGCGCTATTTTCGGTGCCTTGGTCGGGTATTGATCCATTCGCCCGAAGGTAGCGACCGCACTGGGGTCGTTTCCAAACCCCCCCTATGGCTGGCCTCCTCCGCTTGGGGTTGGCTTCGTAACTGATTCGCGGGGGGTTCCCCTGGCTTCGGTTTGGTTCCAGTCTAGTTCGTGTGGGGCCCAGCTGGTAT
The DNA here is from genome assembly GCA_011037195.1 of Triatoma infestans. NCBI lineage: Eukaryota > Metazoa > Arthropoda > Insecta > Hemiptera > Reduviidae > Triatoma > Triatoma infestans. The sequence continues at coordinate 52,462 of JAAEAF010000196.1, forward strand.
CCCAGGACCCTTTCCCCCTTACTGGTCGAGGTGATCGATTCCTCTTCTGATTCTGACGCGGGATCGTGCCTAGGCCCCTCTAGCTGCTCCTCCTCACTGCCGCTTGGTTCTGACCTACTACTCTGGTCCCTTAGCCTATCATCCTCCCCGTACGATTCCCGACCTTGCCTCCTAGTGGGCGTTGCCTGAACGGCAGGTCATCCGGTTTGTATGTACTACGCTACTCTTTCCTTAGGATAGGGCAATTTCATAGTTTACCGGAGAAGTTTGGGCTAATACAGTATGAGGCCTCGCCCACGGCCGCCTAAATTTACGAGCATGTCCCAACGGTACCGCTGGTTTGTGCAGATATACTCTATCCCCACTTCAAAATTCCGAACTTTCCTACCCTTATCGTGGGTTTTGGCTCTTGCCTCCCTTGTTTGCGAATCCTTCACCTTGGCGTTACGGTACGCCTCACTCAAGTTTTGTTGCAAAGTCTGTATAAACCCTTCTCGATCGGCTTCCGCGTCCCCCACCTCGGCTCGAATTCCCAGGGGCAATCGGAGCTCCCTTCCATGCACCAGAAAATAGGGGGTATATCCCGTCGAGGAATGGGGCGTACTTCGATAGGCCGATAATAAATACGGGGTCCAGCGGTCCCAATCTCTTCGAACAATACAGGCCAGGGAATGGGTCAGGGTGTGATGAAGCCGCTCCACCTGGCCATTTCCCTGCGGGTGGTACGCGGATGTTTGTAGCTTTTTAATACCGAGGCTCCTACATGCTGCCTTAAACATATCCGATGTAAAATTTCGCCCTTGGTCTGTAAGAACTCGGTCAAGCGCCCCATGTCGGAGCACTAGGTTTTCCACGAAGGCACGGGCGCATTCTTCAGCTGTTTGATCCTTTAGCGGCACTGCTTCCGCATATCTAGAGAACCAATCGATCATGGTTAGCAAATAGCGGTTCCCTTGGAACTTGGGTTTAGCGTCATTGGGACGTCTTTGTAGATTCCGGGTTGGGGGGTTGTGGTCTTCCCCGTAGGCATTTTCTAGCCCAATGCCCTTTTTGTTGGCAGCGGAAACACATAAGGTCCCCTGCTGTGGAGACCGGGTACCTCCTTTCACCCTCTCTTTGTCCTTCTTGGACGGCTCTCACCTCGCTCTGATATGGTACTTGGCTTTGGGCGCTTTCAATCCTGGTTGCCGCTTTTACGGCTTCTTTAAATGAATTGTTTTTACAACAATGTTATTTTGGTGGGTAGTTTAAAACCTGACACCGCTGTGAGCTTGCCGGAGTAGTGGGGAGAAAACACAAAAATATTACGAAATTAATAACACTCTTTTATTGACAGAAAGGAAAATGAAGACATAAAGTAAACTCAAAAATAAAGGAAAACAATCTTCTCACGCTTGTACACAGTAATAAGGCTTCAGCCGGAAGCCCGTCTCGTCGTCCGTCTTGACAGCAGAATTACCCTGACACTCAGCGCACCACGTGACTAGTCCGAGTCTAGGCCAACACTGCTTCTCCCAGCCCGGTCACATCCGCCCCACTCTATAGCTCTCTTCGGCGCTGCCCCACTTACAATTTGAAAAGGCTAACACTTATAATTCCATGAAAAGAAATAAATCATCCTCATAAAATCATTATACTAGATCAATATGGGTTACTATATTTAATGAACAGATAAAAAATGAAAGTCATAAGAACAATATCATATTGTATAAGTGAGAAATCATAACCTTAAATAAACTGCAGTATTTGTTTCGTACCATTGTGAAATTATGGCATTAATACTTTTAACAGTGTAAAATTCAAACAATAAAAGATCATTTAACAACATTGTGTTGTTATTATATAAAATACATATTCATTCTTAATAAACAAACACCACTAAGGTGTAGTGGCTAGCATAACCGACTACTGTCTTGAACAATACACAATCAATCCCAAATAAAACAACTTACCTTTTAATTTTTCTGTATACCTGTTTCAAGTAAAATTCTGCTTCACTAACCTGGTTCAAGTTCACACTGGGAGCGCTCTTTGTCACAGTCAAGAAAGCTAGGTATCCCAAGCGATCACGTGACCTGTGCTAGGTCTCTCCTTTCTCCCATAATTGCGGTCCAATCTCGAGATAAATTTAGTCTAATCTTGAGGTTCACATTGCAATCTCTATAAGTCTATAATATCTCATACGTACAGTATAATTTAGATCAAGAATTCATATACTAGTTTCATGATATCCATATTGTAAGAAAATATAATTTCCTCATATTGAAAAAAAGCTTGCAAGTATTTGTAAAGCTCTTTAAATAATCTATCTCTTGTATACAACATTACTATATGTTTGAGGCCCTCCCCGCCTGTGGAATCTCTCGCATAAGGAACAAGTTCTCTGCTTAATTTTGTATAGGTAGTCATCGCAAGTTTGCATGGTTGGATTTCAATCTAATTATTATTGCAGCTACATGCTCGTTTGTGGCTAGCCCCTTAAACCTTGGACGTTTTACGACATTGGCACGTACCTTGTAGAAGGCTCCCTTGCCTGAAATACTCTACTCTAGTTGCAACATATTCAATATGTGGCGCCTTATGAGTTATTTAACGTCAGTTGGGGGGAGTTCTATGTAGATCATTTCCTCTGAATCGGCAGCCTCTTTAGCCAAGCCATCTATGATTTCATTGTGCATTAGGCCAGAGTGCCCTCTATCTAATCCACATAAAGCTTATCTTACGCTTTCTTTCTGATATTAGAATATCAAGAAGTTCCAATATTTCTCTAGGACAATGTGATTAGGGGGGGAAGGCGCTAGTGAATTGGCTATTTTTATAGCCGCAAACCTGGTTTGTGATTTATCCGGAGTATCAGGCCAATTTCAAACTAAAAATCAGATATTCCAACTGTAGCTCAAATGAGTTTGAAAGTAGTTTGTGATCAATTAGAGCAGTCCGAGGATCCGCAGTTAGCTGTGCGGACATGCACAGCAAGTCGCCTTCGCTTTCAATGCAAGATTAAGACACAATTCTTTTTTGCAGAATAAAAGAAGTTCCAACAAAATTTAAATTTAAAATTAGTCCTAAACCAATCACAGACGAGCTTGCTTGCAATGGTAATCATAAATGCGTAGCCAAGTTTGATAAAACTGCTTTTTGGAAAAAACATGTAATACACTGGCGGTCAAAAAAACCGGCGCACTTTGAATTTCGTCGTTATTTCTTGTCCAACAGAGAGAATTTGTAATTTTTTTTTACCTAATTATAGTCCGATATATTTTGTTTGTAGGATACCACAAATAAAGGGAAAAACAATAAAACTTCATTAAAAAAAAATCTATAATGTAAAATAAATCAAATGAACATTTGTAAACAACACTTTTAAACAAAAAATAAACACCTCTATATTTTTTTAATTAATGAAATTTGAGTCTCTAGTACCAAGGCCACCCTTGCTTGTATAACGGCCTGTACTCTTGTAGGCTTACTGCAAATAAGGTTGGCTACCCGATCTTGAGGAATTTGATCCCATTGACGTACCAAGGCAGTCCTCAGGTCTTGGAGGTCACATGGGAGGGTTCTGTTGTCGACGGATGGACGTCCCAAGCTGGTCCCAAAGATGCTCAATAGGATTGAGGTCCCGGCTGCGAGCTGGCCACTCCAAGGTGCGGACACCAACCTCATCCAGGTAGTCCCGTACAACATTTGCAATGTGCGGCCGGGCATTATCCTGCATAAAAAGGAAATGGAGGCCAATAAACGAGCCAAAAGGTATCACATATTCCTCGAGGATGTCGGTGATGTACGTGTGTGCATTGAGCGTCGGCCATCGGGACACATGGAGGTCTGTCCTTGCCTCTAAACATATTCCACCCCAAACCATCACCGAACCTCCTCCAAACTGCACTCTTCCCGCTATATTGTACTGAGCATATCGCTCACCTGGTCTTCTCCACACTCGAACTCGTCCGTCTGCACCATATAGGCTATATCTGGATTCGTCAGAAAACAGAACAGAGGCCCAATCACCTTCAGTCCAGGCGGCATGTTCTCTATAAAAGTGGAGGCGAGCTGCTCGGTGTGCTGCAGTGAGTAGAGGGCCGGAAGCGGGGACCCTAGTTCAGCAAGCCTTCTCCGTACTGTTCGCGGGCTGACATCTGTACCCCGAACGACACGCAGTCGGTGAGAGGTCTCAACAGATGTCTGGAAGCGGTTTCTGAGGGTCTGCATAACAACGAAGCGATCATCAGCTGGACCTGTCGCTCTTGGACGGCCTGATCCCGGCCTCCTAGTGTAGCTTCCTGTCTCCCGGTATCTCTGGACTGCCCGCCGAACCGTTGTTTCAGGCAGCTCGAGGACTCTGGCCGCGTATCGCTGGCTTCGGCCTTCCTCAACCAAAGCAATAATCCGAGCGACTACCACGGCATACAAAACCATTTTACTTTCTTAAAAATATTGTTTTTCAAGAAAAAAAAAAGAAATATTGTTTTTCAAGAAAAAAAAGCACTAATGAAAAATCAATACGACTGAATATGTAACTGGAGACAAACTGATAAAGTTCATATTTTATTTATCGTTAATCCTAGAGAGAATTATGAACTTCTCCCAAAAGGATTAAAGCATAGTAATGCCCTTTGACCTGTCATATACCTGTTATTACTTCAGGCTCAAAAATATTTATTTAATCCGCACTTTTTACGTAAAATTCAAGGTGCGCCGGTTTTTTTGACCGCCAGTGTATTTCCAAAACAAAATGCCAGTTGAAAATTTTCAGTACTACTTACAGTGGTGTATTACAATAACCACTCAAATAGCATTATTTCAAAAATTTCAACCAACCTGATTCCTTGTAATGCTGTTCAAATTGGGCGTTGAGTTAATGAATCAAATAGAAACAACTAATTGAAGATGTGGGAGGACGTAAGCTAACATGATAGTAGTTAGTAGAAAAATGGCATGATAAATTACCATCCCAATATAAATAACAGATAAAACGCTGGCAGCAGAGTGCTGGACTAGACATGGCTTAATAACCAAGGTCTATTCATAACAAGTAAGTTCATGAGATACTCTTGTTACAAACAGTGGCGGCACTAAATGACCACCATTCCTTCTTCCAGATAACCATAAACAAAACCAGTAATTTAACAATTGTTTTTTTATTTTTATTCATTTACCAAATAATCAATTGTTAGTAATAACATATATATTTATTACATACATATTTTGTTAAGAAAAAATTCTTATAAATAAATCTGGTAACATCGTAAAATTTGACATTTCTGTTTTTCTTCCTTTTTTTTAAAAATTATTTTGATACAAATAGTGAAATAAAAATTAAGATTTCAATGTATTTTTTTGCCTTATACTTAATGCAATGACTAGAAAGATAGTTTGTTTATATATAAAGCTAATGAAATTAATACACACATATAAATTGTGTGTTTTACAGTATTTTATTAAATATTATTATAAATTCATAAAAGTACACATAAAAACATGATTATTTTTTTTTTTAACAAACCAACACTTTCTTTTAGAATAATTACATTAACAAAAACATCTATGCTACTTATACAACACAATATACAATTACTATATTCAAAATTACTTTTTAAAAGAAAACTAAATTATAACATAAAATAATGATAATAAACAACAATTGGCACACCTGAGTAAAAATAATAATAATAATTAGTTTTTTCACTGTATAGCTGTACAACTTTGTAAACATACCGCAACACATGCTTTGCTTTATCTACTAACCATAATTCTTTTGCTGGTTTGCTATAGATGTTTCAGGCAATGCAAGCATTTTCCAGGGCCAAGACCAAGATAGGGTCGATTTCAGCAGCTAAAGGGAATTTTTAGTTACTTGCAACGCAATGAAATGGTGGTAAGATAAAACCTCTCAAGAGAAAGTAAAATTTGAAGAAAACAGAGGAAGTGTCTGATCACCTGTTTTAGAGAACTTTTTATCTCGACTGAGGCTGACGCATGCCTAGTGGAGCTATTCACTGAAAAATACATGCACTACTTTGGTACTTATTAAACTTAGGTTTACCATTTAAACATCTTTATAATTAAATTAATTTTTTCAGTAAATCATATTTTGTTTTTGTATATATAATATAATGAGTTTTAAACAAAACTGGCAGAAGCAAACGTGATAACAAACCATAATAGTATAACCTTTCATTAGAGTTAATAATTGGAATTTAGCGCGCTCTTAGCTCAATACAAATCTGTCCAGCTATTCAACAGAAATATCATTTTATTTAAAAAAAAAAAACAGATTAAAAGAAAATGAATATCTTAGCCTAAAACATTTACTACCAAATATATTTGAAAATTATCATTTTATACTTAATTAATAAATAAATTCAAACAGCTGATTTGATTAAGTTGAACAGGCTGCCATAATCATAAAATATTTATGGAAATTTAGTGTGTATAAAATCCCAATATAAAAAATATACTACGCTGTGCTTTTTTCCTCTATTACTATTTTTTCTTTATTCCATTAATTAAAAAAATTTGCTTTTACTTTTTCAATTCTCCAGTCTCTATCTAATTTTTACTATTTTTATTTTTTATTTCTCAAGAGATTATTAATTTTATCATATAAAACTGGCAGGTTTACTTTCCTAAAATATCATGAGCTTTACATTATAAAATATTTTATCATTACTATCCCTATAAAATAAAATGAAAAATGAAAACTGAATTATTAATTTTTTTTTAATTTCACAACCAATTTTTTAAAACAAAAAATTATAAAGAAACTAATTAACAATATTTATAAAAAGTACATAGATAATTTTTTTCTTTTTTTTTTATGTGCATATAAATAAATCAAAACATACACACACTTCAAAATATCATTTTTCACCATAAGATATTTACGTGTCCTATCCCGGAGAAGCATTACATAGTTATTCACATTAGGTTTATGGCCAGAACTCTACACTAAATTTTGTACCAAATTCAGTGATTAAAAAAAAAAAAAAAAAAAAAATATAAAGTGATGTTACTAGGTCTGTGCACTCATTACTTACGCAAGCAAAATCTGTTTATTTCTTATGATAAATGGTTTATGAAAAAAATTACATTTTAATTTATGTACACAGATTTGTTTGTCAAATATGATTTAATGAAAAGTAATGAGCCTACCACAGCTGAGAAGGGATAAATGAAAGGGCTTCATTTTTTGGTTAACAACCGGTTTCCATGGTCTGTGATATTAACGATGTTTATCAAACATCCTAAAGAGCTTCGAAAGCGAACTGATCGATGAATATAATATGTTGCAGCAGGCTACCAAGAAGGGGGGATCTCCATATTTTCAGCATTATGGTAAAGCCAAGCTAATAACAATCCATCAATAACCTATTAACCATAAATGGTATTAGCTTTGTGCGAAATATAGCTTATATTAAATAAAAAACCAAAACTCAGAGATTCGTGACTATGTAATAATCATTACTCAATTAACAATCTGTAAACCTGTTCAAAATACTTATATCTGCAGAATTTATGATTAATTCAGTTCTATATGTAATGCTGATATTGTTTTTACAATTTAAATATTAGATTGACTTTACATACTATATACTTTACTTACTTTACTATATATTTATAACTTACTTTATTTTAATGCATTAACATCAGGACCAGGAATCGAATCTTTTAATACGCATGCCTTTCCAAATACAAAAAGTCACTTCAGTGAAAATAACCATTATTTAAAGTATTAGGTCTTTTGTATCAAAAAACCGGGAAACTCTTATTACTATTTGTGACTTTATACCATTGTCGGCAATCAGCAGTCAGTTGCTAAGTAATGTTGATAAATTAGCCTAGGCAGGTATCGATACTGAATCCACATACTCCAACAAAATAAACAATTATTCAGAATATTCGCGTATTAATCATGTAACAAATAGGTACCGAATCGCCCACTATTTATATTAAAATATTAATGCGCCCACAAATAATAATGATTCGAAGTGAATTTCTAGTTTATTTATATATTATCATTAAAATAATTTTTGAAAATCAAGAAAAACTCAACTTCATATTACCACTTTTTTATTAAATGCTAAATTTGGTCAAAATTTAGTGTTTTTTTTCATGATTACAATCTGAGAATATTTTCCAAATAGAAATTTTGATGTTTTTTAAAGTATCTTTAGCACACATAGTTATCACATTGTTAATTATTTTTACATTATGTACACTTTTTATTTATAAAGATTTTATATTATTAATTTTTATTATAAATTTAAATTTAAATATTTAATACATATTAGAAATCAACTGGAAATGGATACGATATAGTTTTCACTAATTTAAAAATTATAGTTAACTTTTGAAAGACAATTTTATTTTTGTATTTGTGTTTTTCACTTTTAGTTATATTTAAAATAAAAAGCTAATCATCTAATATTATTATTAAACATTTTTTATGAAATAAAAACTTGTGTAACTTAGCTTAGATTTCAAAATAATATTATATTACAACTAGAAATTCTTTATACACAAAATACATATGTATAAGAGTAGTAAAATTATGACAATAATTTGCAAAAATACCTAAGTAAAATCAGTTGGGTCAAAATGTACTTATGGTAGACCCTTCAGTGTAATGTATAGTAATACACGTAGCGGGAACTGCTTATAAATATTTTTTTAATATTTATGGGCCCCGTGGAATATTTAAAAATGTAAAAATGTAAGTAATATTTAAAAAAAATCACTTAGCCGGTCAAACTTGTAAATAATCGATCACTGTTGTATTTTCGCGCGCTTACTATCATGCAGGCCGACCACCATAAGTTACCACTGATTCATTATTTTCTCAAGTTTATTTTACATTTTTGTACAATCAGATTTAATATGTATATAACTCGACAACTTTGTAAATACATCTGATCATTACGCATGCGTCGCTCTGGTTATCTTCCAACGAACCGATCAACTTATGTTTATTTTCTATGTTTTCTGTTTATTCTATATTTACTATGTTTATTTCCAATGGATATAAATGTGTTTGTTTACATGATAAATTTTTGTTTTCATTCCAAGTTTATGAATTAAATTTTGGTTTTAGGCTGAGCATACATACACTAGGTACAAGAAAAATTCTACTTCATTACCGTTTTCCCCAATTTGTTCGCTCCGTCCAATTTGTTTTTGTAAATATTTCAAAAATAAGCACGATCATTTTGATAGAATCAATCACGGCAAGATTCGATCGGTTGATCGAAAATGACAAGAAAGATAGAAATAAGTATAGAAAAATACTGTGCATCTTAGAATTTTCTGTAATTGAGAGGTGGGAGCACAACATTTCTGATTTGAGAGCTGATTGAAAATATTTGCTCAAATAAAGTGATCTGATTTTACATTTCATTATTATTATTATTATTATTAATTGTACAGTAGAGATTTCTGTATATCTGCTTGCAAATCTGTGAAAATAAATTTCTAATATGAATAGCGATTTATCCGCGAATGTCAAATCAGATTAAGTGTCGAATAAATAAAAGCTTCGCTAATTGTATGAGATTATAAATATGGTAAAAATGGAGATAATAAATAAGATATTTTTAAATATAAAATTTTGTTGGGGTTACCTTTCGTCGGATGGAATTATAATCAGCTTAGTTTTTAAGATCCTGATGAAAGAAAAACACTTCCAACTATGCTATTTTTTCTCTAACATGATCGGGCGATCTAAAAAGTTTCTTTTCAAAGATGTCGAGGTATATTAAAATATATGCACAAAAGTATTGAAATAAGAAAAAAACATAAACAAATTGTATTGTCATTTTTCTATGATTTCAAATATTTTTCAATGATTAATGCATATTTCAACAAATTTTGGCACCTTAATGACAAACGAAACAATTAATTTGTTTTTAAGTTCTTATTTAAATAATCTTATTCTTATTTTAGATGGCTTTATAAAGTGACAACCAGATTGTAAATAAAGCTCGGTACCATTCTTTTTTTGCTACTTGCGACAATTACATTTTTTTTTTATATTTTTAAGAAAAAATTTGCCGAGGATCGGTCAAGAAAAAAATTCAATTATGCCAACGTTTCGACAGAGTTTCCTGTCTTTATCAAGGCTTTAATATATACATAGTCGTGAAGATGTGGAGAAAGAATTTTTAAACATACACATTTGTTACATCAAAGAACCATAAAAAAAAAATCTGGTGTGAAACACTCACACAATTTTCTCTTACTCCAGTTCTCAAAATTAAATTGACAAATTTTATAGTTTGTGTACCAAATTTAATGAAATTTGTCAAAAACTGAAAAAAACTATTCAGTAAAAGCGCACTTCCGGTTTACTGATTTTCTTCACACCCGGAATTTTGGCCAACTATTTATTTCTAATTAATTTCATTTGGATGATAGAGTTGTATAATCAAGTATGATAACACTTTAGAGGAAGCTGTAACCCTACCCCTCTCCTAAAAGTGCCCTTAAATGAATTTTCCCAGAGAAATGTTTTATATATAAGTTATAGATCTTTAAATGTTTAGTTTATATGTGTAGTTTCAAAAAAAATCGTCGGGGCCATTTTTGAGAAAATCGCGAAAAAGTGAAAAACATATTTAGTAAAGTGTTAAAACAAAAGCACTTCCGGTTTTCCGATTTTTCTCAAACTCGGAATTTCAACAAGATATTAAATTATAATTAACATTATTTAAATGACCGAATTGTCTAATAACCTGAAATAGCACTTTAGAGGGTAACCTAACCCCACCCTTCCCCCAGAAGGGCCCTTAAATCAATTTTCCCAGAGAAATGTTTCAAATAAAAGTTGTAGCTCCTTGTATATGTAGTTGATGTATCAAGTTTAAAGAAAATCCTTGGAGCCGTTTTTGAGAAAAACGCAAAAAAGTAAAAAAGTCAACTAGTAAAGTGGTACTTTCGGTTGAGAAATTTTGACAGATACCGCACAGTCAGATCGCATGGTGATACCTAAACGGAATATTAAGTTTCAGTTTTCTACGGTTTTTCGTTTTTGAGCTATGCTGTTCATACACACACACACACACACACACACAGATTGCTAAAAACCACTTTTTGGACTCAGGGGACTCAAAACGGATATTTCTGGTGAAAAACGATATCGAAAAATTTGACACGATTACAATACTTCCTCTTACTAGGAGTAAGAGAAAGTAACAAATTAAAAGTTACTAGATTCTTGTCTTAAATCATCTACGAATAGTAGATGATTTTCTTTTTTTATGTTTCTGCGATGTAACAAATGTGTATGCTTAAAAATTCTTTCTCCATATCTTCACGACTATCTATATATTAAACCTTAATAAATACAGGAAACTGTCGAAACGTTGGCATAATTGAATGTTTCTTTCTTGACCAATCCTCGCCAAATTTCTTCATAATATAATTCTTCAACAGTCAACAAAAATACTTTTATATTTGTCCATCAGAACTTTCCAGCTCTGCGGAACCAACCACCACAACATTTATATTTCTTTTTAATATTATAAAAATTGTTAACGATATTGAATCATTTTATAAATTTAATCTGTCCTTATTAAATAAGAGGAATATTCATTTTTTCAATAAATAAAACATTACAAAAATTACTTCTAACCTAAAAGTTTATTTACATCATATTATGTATTATATTATACATAATATGTAAACTGAATGCGATTACTAGTACAGTTAATTTAATCTTATTAAAATAGTTGCATAAATAAATACTATATTCTATATGTTTGCCTAATATTGAATTTTATCAAAGTTTTAGGCAAAATTTTGTGTATATGTTTCAACTGTTTTTGTTCAACAATAAAGTATTCTTCTTAATTAATAAAAATATATTAAATTTATACAAAATTGTTACGAGTATTCCCCCAAAAAATACTTTAGGGATTTGGCCTTCCAATACGCTAGGAAATGGTAGTTAATCCCACCCTATCTACACGGATAATGACACTGATAACCCCCAACATTCACACAATCCACAAAGGGCTAGAGAAAGTAGTTTTCAGTATTCAACTATTTAAATTTGGCGTACCTCCTACCCTAGCAAATTCTAGCTCACAACCATCACCCACAAGCTCACTCACATTTTACTTTAGATCCAAAAGAGCCTTTAAGTAGTAATGGTAAGTAGTAATGTAGTAGTAATAAGTAAAGTAAAGTAGTAATGATAAGTAGTAAGTAAGTAATGTAAGTAGTAAAGCTTTAAAATAATGATGGGACTTTTCTGCGGACTTTTATTTTTTTTGAAATAAAAACTAGTAACCTCTAATTTAATAATTATTAAAAATTTGTATTTAATTTTGCTGGAACGACTTTATTGAAAAATAGGGATTCGAAATAACTCGTTTCACCATCAGATTCGTTCCAGTGAACCGAATCCTTCACTGGAACGAATCTGATGGTGAAACGAGTTATTTCGAATCCCTATTTTTCAATAAAGTCGTTCCAGCAAAATTAAATACAAATTTTTAATAATTATTAAATTAAAGGTTACTAGTTTTTATTTCAAAAAAAATTAAGTATTAAACTGGGTTGTAGCCATATTGAAAAAACTAGTGGCAAGAATCTTTTAACTATAGCCTCTAACCATAATAATAACAAACCTGGTAAATACTAAAGATGGTAGGAGGGAGGGAGTGAATTCCTAGTAGAGGTTTTAGTAGCTGTTAATAATTCCAAAATTGATTCTCAACATTCAGTAATACTGTCAACAATTTATTTCCATAGCATAAATTACTATAATTTTACAAAAAATCATCGCCAAAAATCATATATTTTTATGGAGATCATATTATATTCTAGCTGATACAATATAGGTAGCAGTGAACTTGGAACGAATTTCTGAACCCATACCTCAATGACTCTCAATGCCTGAAACCGACCGGACTTGAAACAAATTATTTCGTTCCGGAGTAAATGTATAAATCAAATCACTGAATCTACCTTTACATTTCTAACACCAGAACGCTAGCTACGTATATTAATTACATTTTATTTTTTAAATGTTCTAGAAAATTTATTTATTTGAAATTTAAAAACTACAGGGCAATAATGCTCCCGCAATAAGTAAATAATCTGATTATATAAGTAGCGTGAATGGAGTCATCACCAATTGGAATCTTTTAAAAAATATATAAATGAATGACATGCACGAACTTTTATTTTATGAAGAATGTCTGACAGACGTATGTGAATTTAAAAAAATTATATTTAATTGCTTATATTGTTTTCTACATTTTATTTAATGTTCAATTTTTTATAGAGTTTAATTTAAATGAATTTGTTTAAATTACATATTTGATGTGTAGCCTGTTTCATATTGTTGCTAAATTAGTTTACTGTTTTTATTATGGACAAGAAATGCAATTTTGTTACTAACTAATAGAGTTAATTACGAATTTAAACTTTTAATGAATTAAACGACATTTGAACGAATTAAGGGTCATTTTAGCAACAAAAGTTAAAAATTCGTGATGGAGCGGTTGAACGAGTTTTTGGAATCGGTTCCAATTCTGGTTTCGAAACCAATAAATCTGATAGCTGACTCGTTTAGCCCATCACTACTTTAAAGTTTACTCCCTCTACGATCTAACCTCTAAATTTAACATGTCAAGAGAATCTGCCCCCATGAGGGTGGGGTCAAAACAATATCTGGCTCGAGTCCAGATGTTTTAATAAACAACTTTAGATTTTTGTGTATGTTTTGCCCCTCATGTTGCAGTTTAACAGTTCTATATTATGTATGATCATATGCAAAAATGTTTTCATGTTGACATATTTCACGCTTTCGTAAGTCCTTCCAAAAAATCAATCTAATATAAAATAGTCTGAATTAGTGTATCTCTATCAAATAGTTTGGAAGAAAACTGTATCCAATTAATTTTTTTTTTAAATCTTATAAAAATTCAACATTCTCTGCCTGAAAACTGATTTTCCAATGTATATAAAAATTATAATTACCCACAATTCCATACTGATCAGCTACATAGATCAATCTATATCACAAGGTTATGACATTCGTAACACTAATTACTAAATGAACATACAAAAAGTGACATTATCAATATATATTATTATATACACTTTATGTACCTCTCCCTCCGTACAAAATATCACCATGGAAACCTAATCTTAATATGGCGCACTAATTTACAAACCCTGGATAGAATCGTTGTTATACAATGTTTCTATTCACTCTTTTTAATAAATAGATCATATTTTTATTTGTTTATTTTATTTTTTAAACATTTTTGGAGTTCCTAAACATATACGATCTAAAAAATTAGATTTATTTTTATTTCTATATTTTTGAATCTTTCTTTAAGATAATTTGTAATAAAATCTAAAATAACTCTTTATTATTGGACCTTGTGCACCTACTGCTTTGCTTTCTTTCTTCTTTTTACAAACATAATGGGATTTTCTATGATAAGTAATGGAAATATGAAGAAACTGAATGATAATTCTAGAATTTTTTAATGCGAAAGAAAAATTACTTCTGAATGTGAACATACTTAAAACATGAAGGATTTTCAAAGTTTGTCAATAGATAGACCTGATCCACAGGCGGAGTATAAGGGAGCACATAGTTTTTTGTACAACTATTTAGTTGATTTGCTGGCACAGTTATGTATACTAGAGGTCACGTTCAATTTTTTTATCTCTACGAGGTTGGGATGATAAGTATTCAACCTCCCCAATAGATGGGCGTGTAGCGCCATTTTGACAATGCGGACAAGGGAGGCACATCGGAGAGGAGGTGAGCTGTCTCAGGCACAGACAGTTCTACAATAAGTTTCACAACTCACTGATGATGTGTGACAATGGCGAGTGAACGCTGCCATTTCAAATAAGCGACCTGTCAGGAGGGGTACGCCCCTACAGCCTTGGCCGGCAGCTACCTAAGGGAAGGAAATTCCCAAGAGAAAAATCCTGGTCTCCAGGTTGGGGGTTGGGCGTAGAGCTAACGGCCCATCCGGTAAAATCCACCTGAAACGGCCCACATGAAAATTGCGACCTGGAATGACGTTCCATATATAGACCTGGAGCTCTCTGACTATCGTGTCAAATGAGGTCTGAAATATGATATTGACATTTTAGCCATCCAGGAAATGAGATGGACAGGAAAGGGAATAATGGATCGCAAGGATAATCTGCGTTCTATAGCTGCCAGTGGCGAGATATATGTGGAACTGGCTTTTTAATAAATAACAAAAAATTATCAAACAAAAATAAAAAAATTATTGACTTTAAACCCTATTTGCCTAGGATGCGCAAAATAAGAATTGGAGGAACTTTTTTTAACTATTCTATAATTAATACACATGCCCCAACTGATGATAAGTCTGAAGAAGAGAAGGACGAGTACTATGACTCACTGGGAAATGCTTATTCCGAATGCCCTAGACATGACGTCAAAATCATAATAGGCGACTTCAATGCCAAGGTAGGCAAGGAATATACACATAATAATGTTGGCCAACTTGGCCTTCATTTTGAACATTCAGATAACGGATTCAGGTCCTGCGATTGGACACAGACTAATTATAGGAGGCACATTCTTTGAACACAAGGACATAAGGGTACGTGGACCTCTCCGGATGGAGAAAGAGTCAACCAAATAGACCATGTTCTTATAGGTCAGAGTTTACAGAAGCGCAAATAATTACAGTGATCACTTCCTCCTTCTGGCAAAACTAAGAGCTAGAATATCTAACAGTAAGAACGAGAGAGGAACTTTAGATTTGACTTAGAAAAGATGAAGAGGTAAAGAAGAGATTCCAATAGATTACAGAGGAGAGATTGAGAAAGTATGGAGCTCACAATGTTGAAACGCGAGATATTGAAAATCTTTGGCGCAACCTCATAAATACCCTGCAACTGATGAAGTAGTCGGTAAAAAAGAAAATAAACAGAAGACGCGAATGATTTGACGTGGACTGCCAAAGGGTCACTGAGTTAAGGCCTACTATATGATGCTACAAAAAAGGCGCCCGAAGGCCGCGCTATAAGAGTATTGAAAGGCCAGAAGAGTGGAAAAGAAAACCCATAGACGTGAAAAAAGGCAGTTTATGGCTGAACAACTAAAAATGATCGAAGAGTATAAAAGTAAGAGATTAACCAGGGATATGTACAAGAAGATCTAATGCATGCAGAAGCAAAGAAGGTGAGCTTATTAACGATAACGCTGGTGTATTAAAGAGATAGACGGAATACTTCGAGGAGTTGCTGGGTACAGGTATGGGGAATCCATAATACAATTTTGGGGATGATGAGGAGAAAGGAGAATTGGTGGATGACAGAGAGGAATTAGTGTCTCGCTAAGATTAGACAAATTAAAAAATCACAAGTCTGCGGGCTCTGATGGACTTCCTGGGGAAGAATTCAAAAATGCAAGACCTAATTTTGTTAGAGAATTCGCACATCTCATTGAACTTATATGAGCAGAGGAGAAGATGCCTGAATAGTGGAACAATGGTATAATCTGTCTAATCAATAAGAAGGGTGACCCTCTTGTATGCAAAAACATAGAGGTATTTCTCTCCTAAACACAGCATATAAAGTTTTATCTAATGTTATTTACAGTAGACTAGTTCCTTAAGTCGAGGAAAACATAAAAGGTTACCAAAATGGCTTCACGAAGGGAAAATCAACTGTTGACCAAATATTTGTCTTACGACAAATCTTGGAAAACACAATAGAATTTGGCATAGTCACACATCATCTTTTCATAGACTTCCAAGCGGCCATAGACTCAGTTAATAGGAACATGCTGTACAAAGCTATGAAAGATTTAAATATACCTTCTAAATTAATTAAAATATTGAAAAAGTACCTAATTAGAGTTCAGTCCATCTAACAGAACCCTTACAAACAATAAATGACTTGAAGCAAGGAGATGCTTTAGCTTGCATCCTCTTTAATATATCACTGAAAAAAGTGATTAGGTACTCTGGATTGCAGACTAGCGGACATATCTTTAATAGAGAAGTGCAACTTTTAGCCTATGTCGATGATGATATTATTATTATATGCAGATCAGAATCAGGCATAAAAAAAATTTTTCAGACGCTCGAGTCATCTGCTAGAGCTATGGGGTTGAAGGTAAACGAAAGTAAAACGAAGTACATGGAGGTGGGTGCTGATACCCGATCTTCGTTTCTCCAAATTTGCAATCAGCAATTCGAAAGGTACTGGGCATCTTATATCTTGAAACCTTTGAAGATGCCAACAATAGCTGCTCTAAAGAGATTGAAAAAAGGATAATAGCGGCTAACAGAAGTTATTACGGCTTGATCAATCATTTTAAATCTAAGGATATCAACAAGGGTACGAAAGCGACACTATATAAGACCTTGATTAGACCGGCCCTGAAAAAGCTGGGTCCTAAAAAAGGCGGACGAGCAGAAGATCTCCGTATCTGAAAGAAAGATCCTACGGAAAATTTACGGAGCTGTGAAGGAAAATGATGTTTGGAGAAAAATGTATAATCGGGAACTAGATGATATGAGAGCCCTTCAATGATACCCCGTTAGCGTTTAATACAGATTTCTAGGCCCCGATGGGCTGGACATGTGCTTAGAATGGAGGATGATAGGGTTCCTAAGAAGATAATAAATTTTAAGCCAGTTGGAACAAGAAAAAAAGGCAGACCTCGATTGAGATGGCTCGATCAGGTGGGTAAGGAAGCGGTGAAGCTTGGAGCTTCAAGATGGTGGACAATGGCTGAGGATAGAGACGGACGGGATGGACAGGAATGGATTCTTTTGGACAGGAATGTAGCGCCAGAGATGTATGATATATGTTATCTCCCAAAGAGATAAAGGCGGAAATAGAAGCAATATTGGGGATTCGGAACATGAGTAGCGAACTTCAAACGTGGTGTACGAAGCACTCAGATGCTGAGCGTTCTGGATGAACAAAATCAGCTACAACCCAAGAAATCATCCAAAAAGTCCGCAAAACCAATATGAATGATTGCTGGTTGAAATTGACAGAGGTAACTGAGAATACAGTAAGGCATATCGAAAGAAAGTGCGTATGACATCCTAACAGAACTCTTGGGGGTCGCGTTTGCTGACACCCGATCACAAACTGCAACGCTTGATGGTCTCGGAACAATGTTTAGCTCTCTCGAGTCCAACCAACAAACATTTTGCAGCGGTTTGTTACTGTGGACAAACCTAGATCCACCCGAGACCGAACAGCAATCGAAAGAGAATATAGGTAAAGAAGAACCATAGCCGAAAAGCGGCCCATCTGCAGGGAAGGCCATGGCCAGTTTTTTGGGACGCTTAAGGAATCTTATTGGTAGATTCTCTAGAAAAGGGCAGGACCATTAACGCCTAATATTATTGTAACCTTATGGACCAGCTGAAGCAAAAAATTAAGGAAAACAGGGCCAGGTTTGGCGAGAAGAAAGTTCTGTTTCATATGGACAACGCTCCCAGCCACAAAGCTTTCAGTGGCTAAAATTCATGAATTGAAATTTGAAGTTGTGATGCATGCCCTCACCAGAATTGGCCCCGTCGGATTTCAGCCTCTTCCCAAATCTGAAAAAATTCCATGCTGGGAAGAAATATATCCTATTCCGTAGACGAAAGCAGCTGCACAGAAGAAATCCGAGCACTGGAGCACCGATAGCTGAAGTGTATAAATTTACGAGGAGATTTTGTAGAGAAAAAAATGAATTTATTTCATTATCTTTGGTTCTTCCTTGTTAGGTCAAAAACACATCATTTCATCTTCGTATATGCGCCACTTAACACTTAATGAGAATGCCAAAGAGAAGAAAGAGACTGAGGAGGGTCTTTACAAGGATGAGTTCTCTGAAGTTATGACAGGAATTTTGCTTTGAGAAATGGCTAACTTGGCGGAAATAGCATTCAATGAATATCATGCCTCTAACTCCCTCTACCAATTCATGAGATGAGTTTGTCATAACTTCTTAAACTCACTAATATTATATTACCAAATTTTAATGTATTTTTACTTTTCCTCCCTGATTTAAGAGTAAGTACATATCACGATCGTGTCAAATACTTGAATTTGAGATTTTACGGGAAATACACGGTTTGAGGACTCCTAAGTACGAAGAAGAGGTTTCTTCATTTATCGTGGGCGTATATGCGCATGCAAATTTCTTTCCTTTAAATTCTCCAGCGATTTTTTTTCGACAGCACAATAGACGTTTTTATTATCATTGCTATAATACACTACTCATATAAAGATTTAAAAGTTGTTTCACAAAATTTTCTAAGAAACTTAATTTAAAGTAGGTTCTGGTGGCCCGGGGATATCACGTCCAATGTAAGAGTACAACCAAAAATGATATATTGAAGAAACTTAAATTTGATGTATGTTTTGTTTCGATATGTTTCGAAAACGGTTCTAACGATTTCCTTTAGATTTATGTATGCATAAAACACATATAGTACTATCACTTTCATCAGAACAATGTTTCTGGGAAAATGATTTTAGACGATGTCTGTGGTGAAGTTAGCTTCCCTATAAACTGTCATTTCTGGAGATAGAATCGACTATAAAATATATATTTCCGCGAGTTTCCCGATAACCAGTCTAGAAAGGTTTCTTTAAACCTAATACCAAATTACTTATATAGAAAGCTATTTTTACTTTTGTTTGAAACATTAATTAAGTGAGGGTTCTACCGCTGTAGCGTATAATGTTGAATGCTATTAAATGTTTAGCATAAATTCGAAGAAACTGTCATTTTGAATGATAAGAATTGCAGCAAAAGTAAAATCGTGTGAATGTTTCACACCAGATTTATTTTTTCAAAATTTGAAACGATCGCAACACTTCCCCTTACCAGAGCAGTAAGCGAAAATAAAAACTATGGAGTTCGTGGTTCAAGTGTTTAATCATGTTGAAATCAAGGTCACACACAACTTCTAAACAGCTGACTTGTGCCAACGGTGGATATAATTTGCAGTAGGCTTAATAAAAACTAATATGAGGAATTAGAAATTTATTCAAAATAATATATAAGAAGATAATCTCATATTGACAAAAGTATCCGTCCTAGCTAGCATAGTTTGATAGTGGGTATGAAATGATTTCTAACAAAAGTTAACCATCTGGTGAATAAGAAATTGGCTTCGGGCAATTGCAGGAAGGACTAATTTTTTTTTTTAAATTCGCGCTAAATATGGAAATTAAGTCATAAAATAATTGAAACTGTCGAACAAATTTCTATTGTTCCAATTGTTTTAAACTGAGTAAACTGTTTTATCAAAAACATTTAAAAACACGAAAATACGAAAGATCTTTATAGGAATATATGGAATATATGTCTTATATTTCGTCTAGATAAAGAGAATTGGAATTTTTATGCGGAAAATTGGTGGGTATTAAAAAACGGGTTGCACACCAAGGATGTATAAAACTCAGAATATTGAAATATCTGGCAAGAGGTGAATATCGATGGTAGCACTACATTGCGAAATACATGTAAACTATAATATGATGAGACAAACAAGTAATTCGACGAAAAGAACTCTCTGTTTCACAACAGAAACTACTTGAAATGTTCTACACAAAGTCACTCAACTCAGCAATTGTTGTAAGTTTGACGAGGTGTTAGTAGCTGAATCAAACAAATATGTTTGGCTGAGATCCATATTTCAACGTTAACTTTGTAATGACAGCAGAAGACAAGCTTTGCTTGTAGAATCATATTGTGTATGCCGAAATATTGCAAATTATCTTAATTTTACCTTCCACCGGAAATAACATTATTCATAGTATACTTACTCTCATGTTCTTGATTAAAGTGGTCATAAGTTTTAAATTAGAGATCTTATTAATAACATAGTATTATAATTTTAGCTTTTCAATTCTTGAACCTTCGAAATCTAGAAATTACCCGCATACCTGACGTATTCATTGCATCTCAAATACCCGCATACAACTAAATCGTATTTAACAAGATGTTACACGGACAATGGTATGTGTGCTGACCGGATATTATAACAGGTTATGTGTGCTGGCCGGGCTCAAGAAACATAACAGCCATTTTGGTCTTTTGGGTCCATTGGCTCGATAGGAATCATTGTAGATTTTGATTGACTAGGAAAAAGACACAGAGCTCCATGTCTTCGGTGCCTGCAAGTATCTGATAAAGTGAGATTCCTTCAGATTGGTGTTGAATCTTTCGCGGAGACGAGCTGAACAGAAGGTAGCTCTAGGGCGCGATAATGAAATCCAGGACCTGTGAATATGGTACTGAGTCAATGGTTAAAACAGTTAATAATGTACGACTGGTTTTTCTCTTTCGTTTTCAAAACGTAATTAACTTGTTTTCACAAGTTTTCAATAAGCTTGTTGCAGCTTGCCACATATTTACATCACATGATTTAAATTTCATACAACCCTGGAGTGCGACCGCCTTAAGATTCGATTTTACTTTAACTGCCGCATTGAAGAAAAAAACTTGTTTGAAAGATTTTTTCTGTGTTTCAGTCATAAATTAGCGATTATTATCGGATACCAACCTGTTTCACAAAAAGACTAAGGGATGGATGATTATAGGACTGATCGAAACAGAAATTGTAGAGTGAATTACGGATCTCACTAGCTGCTACTGGCCGGAGGGTCAACAGATCTTGCAGCTTTATGCCTCTCCTGATGTTGCTTAATAAAAGCACTGAGTCTGTTTAACAAAAACTGTTTATCATGGCCTTCTAGCACTAACTGTTTTTTCAGTACTGTCACCATCTGTCTGTTTGCATTGGCAATAATGTAATAGTAATACAGACTGATTATTAGAGCAACAAACAGCGGTATAGCGACGGTGGCTGAGGTAAACAATGACATGCAATACTTAAACCAAGATGGAAAATCATTATAAGTAGCCTGGACTAAAGACCAAACGGACGGTTGCCCCTTAAAAGGGCCACAAGATTTTGAAGGTTCAATTTCTGAAATGGTATACGCCCACGGAACAACGGCCAGCGTGAACCATAATAACAGTACAGACATGAACATACAATTGGAACGGGATGCTGTATATATGGTGGCAGATGGCGAGGAATTCACTAAACATGCAAATTTTTTCACATAGAATACTAAGAAAAAGAGTATGGTAGCCAGGGCGGGCAACAGTGGTGCATAGAAACTGCCAAACCAGACTAAAGTCTGACTATAGACAACATCGAGTACATGTTTTGGTAGTTCAAACTCTTGAGCGCCCAACATTTGTGCCAGTTTGCATTTTACATGTTTTGCGAACAGCATACGGGGAAAATTGATAATAAACGTGACCAAAGCGTTGGATATAATATCAAGGATTAGCAGCTTGTACAACTGTTGGCCAACATATGTTTCCCAACAGATCGGCGTTCTACACTGAGTACTTCCACATGCTTCCTCCGTACCATCTCTACACCTGACCAGGGTATAGAATGAAGCCAACAGCATGCCTAAAGTGGTCAGCCTAAGTAATATTGTACGAAACAATGTAATCCTGGCCATATATACCGGACTATAGTTCTCCAATGAAGAAAGATAATTAAGAATATTTGGTACAATTAAATTCAAACCAACTATACACAATGATGGCATAAATTCTAAAAACAATCTTGTATGATCGTTTAGATTTTCCTGTTGTAATTCGCTCAGGGAAAACTGGAAAGTGAAAAATATCAACGACCCCGAAGCGGCCAATATGATAATTATAACAGAATTCACAAATAATCTGATGGATATTGAACGACAAATTTCATCGCGAGTACAATTTTTTTTATTTTCATCCCTTCTCTCAGATTCCAGACATTCTTTCATTTCGTAATAAAGGGCTTTATGCTTTATAGCGGCCGAACGTTCATTATAAATACAGAAATCCCATCCGGCAAACACCATACTGCAGTATTTATAATACTGGCCTTCATGTTCCACTAACCGTTCTTTAAATCCACGGGCTGCCGCTTTCAGTATGGCGCAAAGCGTCAGGAGAAAATAGCCGAGAGCTGTGGCTATATAGGCTACTGGTAGGTTATAAGTTAATAGAGTGTGTTCCAGTATGGAATTTGGATAGGCCCCATAGAAAAAGTACGTCCTTTCTACCCATCCTGTGCCTTGAGCCAGCTCATACGGTGTCGGCAAACCGTGGCTACTGTTGTAGTCCAGATAGTAGTACTGTGAACAACAATCACCCGTATAAGTATCATTCAGAGACTTACATGGATCTGTATCCGTTTCTTTCATCAGAAGTACAGGTACCAGCAGGAAGCATACAATGACCACGGTAACCGTAAGATTTAGAAACATTAACCATTTTATAAACATGAAAAAAGCCACTACACCTGTACCGAAGTTTCCTTCAATAGAACGTAGACACTGGCGCCATAATTGTATAGTTTTATAGACTTCTTTCCGCCGTATCTTTATGTACTCCCATAATTTCCTCCGCCGCCATTTGAATTGTTTAAATCCTTGTAAGCGAAATGTGTCAGCACTCTGCAATAAAAACAACAATTAAAAAATCTACTAATGGAACTCTTTTTACACTACAACGAAATGGCAGTTCAAAAATAAATATAACAGTTTCTATAGTTACTGCATTATCAATACTGCAAACAAATTAGCGGATAATATTTCAAACAAATTATGTTACACATTATAAGTTTTATGTAAGTTAATGTGTATGTATGGTTTTTTGCGTATAATCAAATTAATGAGGACTGTTGCGAAAGTTTCGGCTTTGGGCAAGGTACAAATATTTTTTCGTATTCAAAATTTATAATTCGCATAAACTTGAGATAGTTGATATGCAACTAGTTAGAGTTAGCGTGTCACTAAAACTACTTAGATTTAGTGTGCAATCTCCGGCACACCGACACACACACCTACACATTGTACACTTCACAGACATCTACATTCTATCTAAATAACCAAGGATGTAACAATAGATTTTTCAAAGTCATAATTTCAAATACTTCCTCTTATAGCAATAAGAACAAGTAAAAAATAATTTACTAGATTATTTTTTGGCCATGGATGCATCCTCTACCTAACCCTGCTCCCTGTGGAGGAAAATGGACTTGCCATCTTCTTTAGGACTTTAAGGGTATTCCACCTAACAATAGTATACTGACATGCATTCTGGGCCTACAAAAATAGTTGACTACATAGTTTGGCGGACCCATAGGCAAACTCTACTAACTCAATACCACATATCGTTAACACATTCTAAATATTTCTTCATTGAATACTAATTCTAAATTCATGTAGTCAACTACTCAAGAGGCTCTCAGTAGATGTTTTAGGTTGCCGGATTTATAGTTATTCCCTCGACCCAACTAACGTAACTCTATTGTGGGATTTAGAATTGAGAAAGCATGAATTTTAGAAATTGAAACTGGCATCCCAGAAATCAATGATTTTTTCAGATTTCTCGTAAAACTGTCCAAATCAACTTTCTGATTCTTCTAGGACACAAGTAACGGTCTATTATTTTTCTTTTTAGGCGCTTCCTGTTCAATATATTGTTACGAGTTCGTTGTAGGTCAGACTAGGAAATAAATAAGTAACACAATATCTACTAGACTCGTCTTTATTTTAACACTAATTTAAAACGCTTATTATAGTTCACTAAACTATTCACTTAACTACTAGCTCTATTAAAATATTCACTAGACTATTCACTTAACTAAACTAATTCTATTAAAATATTCACTAAACTATCCTAAACTGTCACAATAGTATCCACACTGTCACACTTGAATTATCACTGATGTAAACACGCTCGCATATAGCCCTGCGTCCAAAGAACTGCTCTTGGACTGCCCGCCGGCTCATTTATATACGCTGGGGTGGGCAGGCCTAGACCCTTCCACACGCATCTAGCCCGCCCTCGGCCAGTCGAGACACGTCCCCACTCCAACTCTACCGGGCGCCTGGCCGGTACTGGCCTAGACCCTTCCACAAGCGTCTAGCCCGCCCTCGGCTAGTCGAGACACTTCCACGCACCTACTTGCCCCACTCCAACTCTACCGGGCGCCTGGCCCCAGCACTACCTCTCGCCTGTTTGCAACACTACCTCCTCCTTAAGACTGTTCCGTCCCGGAACTGGTATCCATAAGTGTGGTGACGGTAGGAGCAGCCTGCCCCACTGGTACGCCATCAGCAGTTTCCTTCGTGTTTTTCTTGGCCCACGGATTGAAGCAGCAAACCTGAATCGCGATGCCGGTGTGCTGGAATAGTACCTCGAGCATGTTCCTCACAATTCGCCAATCTAACCCGTCGAATCCGGATCCGAGCTTGGGTACGCTGAGCCTGGTGAGGTTGAGCCTCAGGAGATGGTCTCGCATGTTGAGCAAGCAGTTCCACAAGTTGAGATAGCTGGATTTCTCACCGGGGCGTGCCTTTGCGATTAGGTAAAACAGGTGTCGCCCATTCTGCTCCGAGTATAAGACACTTCCAACGGCCGGCTTCTGGTCTTCCATAATCTTGGGTCGGCCAAACCTCTTCTGGATTACTCTGCTCAGTCCCCTTGACATTAATATGTCCTGAGCAGCACAATGGGCCAGTGCGTGGTCTCTGGGTGATTCAACCAAGTCCAGCACAACTTCCGTCGTGACTCCATAACGAATCTCGTGACTGATGTCCTGTCGCTCCATGAACTCGTGGAATGATGGCTCTTCGTTGGGTACTCTGCAAATTCGAATGTTCTGCTCATCGGGCGAGTCTCCCAGGTATGGTGCGAGCCGGTTGAAGTGAACCACACGTGGTTTGCCGTTCGGCCTCTTTCTTATGCGGTATATGACATCGTTGATCCGCTTGACAATCTCATACGGGCCATCCCAAGAGCGCTGCAGCTTCGGTGAAAAACCTCGACGTCTCTTAGGGTCGAACAACCACACAAGGTCCCCCGCTTGGTAACCCCCATCGCCAGCATTTATATCGTAACGGTCTTTCATCCTGTCACTTGCATCCTGAATAGATGACCGAACTCTGTCATGCATGGTGTCCATTCTTCTTCGGAGGTTCGACACATAGTCTTCCCCAGCCACTTCTTCATCCGGTCTGCATCCGAATTTCAGGTCACAGGGCAGTCTCAATTCTCGTCCAAACAATACTTTCCCAGGACTTAGGCCAGTTGTTTCGTGGACAGCGGAACGGTAAGCCAACAAGAATAAAGGAAGATGCTGGTCCCAGTCTCGTTGATGGTCGGAGACAACCTTAGACAAATGCTTTCCGATGGTTCTATTCATCCTTTCTACCATCCCATCAGACTGCGGGTGTAGTGCAGTTGTTCTCGTCTTCCTTATTCCCAGTATCTTGCACATGTCCTGGAACACCGTCGACTCAAAATTCCGCCCCTGGTCGGAGTGGAGTTCAAGGGGCACACCGAAACGGCTCACGAGCTCCTTGACCAGCACATCTGCTACTGTTGACGCTTCTTGGTCGGGTAAAGCGTAGGCCTCCACCCATTTGCTGAAGTAGTCCATAGCCACCAAAATGTATTTGTTTCCCACATCTGTTCTCGGAAAAGGACCTACGATGTCAACTGCAATCCTTTCGAAAGGGCTTCCGACGTTGTACTGCCTCATGGGTGCCTTCTTCCTTCGGTGGGGTCCGTTGGCCGTAGCACACACCACGCATTTCCTGCACCAGTCTTTTACATCGTCCTTGCAGTTAAGCCAGTAAAACCTCTGCCTAACCTTGTCCAATGTCTTCCGAACACCCAAGTGTCCGCCAGATGTTCCGTCATGGAGTAACTTTAATATCTCAGGTATCCGCTTCGTTGGAGCCACTATCTGAAGTCGGTTCGACGTTCCGTCTTCACTCTCCAGGACTCTTTTCAGAAGACCATCTTGCAGGAGTAAGGAGTCCCACTGAGCCCAATATGACTTCAGCCTGCGAGAGAGATGAGCAATTTCCTCCCAGGTCGGCCTGTTTCCTTCTCTCTTCCATTTCAGCAACTTGTTTAGGTCTGGATCTTCTTCTTGCTCCTTGCGGATCTCAGTGATCTGCCAGTTGTCATCGGTGACAGTAACCCTGCAAGCCGTTGCCGCAGTCTCCTCCAGTCGACTGCAGTGTCTACATTCTTCCTGGCAGGGTCTTCTTGACAGGGCATCGGCATTTCGGTGGTTCAGTCCAGCACGGTGTTCAGTGGTGAAATCATATTCCTGTAACCTTTCGATCCATCGTGCAACTTGTCCCTCCGGGTTCTTGAATTGGAGCAACCACAACAGCGCAGCATGGTCAGTCCTCAGGAGAAAGCTTCGTCCATACAAGTACTTATGAAAGTGTTCAATTGACTTGACCACGGCCAGTAGTTCCCTGCGTGTCACACAGTAGTTGCGTTCTGGCTTTGACAGGGTCTTGCTGAAGTACCCGATCACTCTCTCCTGCCCATCCTGGAGCTGGGACAAGACACTTCCAATGCCCACGTTACTAGCATCCGTGTCTAGTATGAACTTCCCTTCGGGCCGGGGATAACTGAGTACTGGGGCCGCCATCAGTGTCCTCTTCAGTTCCTCGAACGCGCGCTGGCAAGAGTCATCCCAGACGAAGTTGCGTCCTTCTTCTGTCAGCCGAGTAAGAGGCTTGGCGATGTTGGCAAACCCTGGAACAAACCTGCGATAGTAGGTGCAGAGCCCAAGAAAGCTTCTTACCTCGTGCTTGTCCTTAGGGGTTGGCCACTCCTTTACAGCATTTGTCTTCTGCGGGTCCACAGAGACACCTTCTCCTGAAACAACGTGGCCAAGGAAGTGGACCTTCTTCTGCAGCAGGTTACATTTCTTGAGGTTGAGTTTAAGGTTGGCTGCTCGTAGACGCAAGAACACTTGTTCCAAGTTCTTCAGATGTTCTGTGAACGATTTACCCAAGACGATGACGTCATCCAAGTAGACCAGGCAGGTTTCCCAAGCCATTCCTCGCAGGACATTGTCCATCAGACGCTCGAACGTGGCTGGAGCATTACACAGCCCAAACGGCATTACATTGAACTGCCACAAACCTGAGCCGATAGAGAAAGCTGTCTTCTCCTTATCCTCGGGGTGTAATCCCACCTGCCAATATCCGCTCTTCAGGTCCAAGGTGGAAAAGATGTTGCAGCCAACCAAAGTGTCAAGCGTGTCATCAATCCGGGGTAGGGGGTAACTGTCCTTCTTCGTCACGTTGTTGAGTTGACGATAGTCGACACAGAAGCGAGAAGAGCCATCCTTCTTTTTCACCAGCACTACGGGAGATACCCATGGGCTCTTCGATGGTTCAATCACCCCGTCCTCTGCCATGTCACGGATGATTTGCTCGGCCTCTTCACGTTTGGCCAGGGGCAGTCTTCTAGGCGTTTGGCGAATAGGTCTTGCGTCGCCAGTATCAATACGGTGTTGTACGACGCTGGTTCTTCCTTTGGAGCCCCCTCCCTGCTCAAAGACGTCTTGGTATCAGTGCAGCAAGCCTGTAACTTCCGCACGTTGGTCTACAGTAAGGTCCTTACACACCTGCTGAACGAAGTCTTCAAATTCTTTCGATGACCGTTGCGGCTGCGTAGTGGCGTGTCGAGCTTGTCTAACAACCGAAGATACAGGTGAACAATATCCCAGATGGCACCCTTTCTTGATGGTAATTGGGTAGTCATTGATGTTCATGAGCCGTACCGGGACTGCTTTTCCTGTGTGGACTAGGCTCTTCGCCACCAGGACATTTCTCCCTGCCCCATTGTTAAATAACAACGGTTCCAACATCGCTATGCGGCCTTCTGGAACCACTCGATCCAAGCTGGCGAGTACCATCACCTCACTTCGTCCCTCGATAGTTGTGTCCTCAGTCGAGACGACGCGTGCCGACATATCCTCACGTCCTTGGAGTACAACTTCTTCGTGTCCTATCTTGATCACGCCGTTTTGTAAATCCAGTTTAAAACCGTATTTGATCATAATGTCCATTCCGATGATGACTTCTTCTTCTATATTGGCCACTAGCACCTGGTGTTCGAAGCTGATACCCCCGATACGGAAGTTGGCAACTGTCTCACCGTGGGTTGTTACCGAAGCTCCCGTTGCTGTTCGTAGCACCCACCTGGTTGGCCCTATGCGACTATTCGGGGCGACGGCTTCGGGTTTCAGAATAGTCATCGTCGCTCCAGTGTCCAGCAATAGTCTTCTGTTCCTGCCATTCACTTCACCATCCAAAAAAATGCTGTTCACCGTACATCCCAGAGATGCGACGGTTGCGTGATGTTCCGGGGCCTCGGTAATACGGATCGACGGTTGCCCCTTCCCGCCAACCCTTTTTAGTTTTCCGGCGACTTCCTGGGTTTCTGAGGCTTAGGACAACGGCTTCTCAGATGTCCTAGTCCTCCACAGTTCCAGCAGCGGACTTCACGTTTCTCGGTCTTTAGCGCGTCGAGAACCTTCTGCACAATGTCTTCCAGTGCTGGCAAACGTGGTTCTTCCGTGGTGCCTTCCACAGAACGGATCCGAGCGGGACAACGCACTGACTGCCTCACCGCTTCAAATTCGAGGGCCTGTGATAGCGCTTCATTCAATGTTCGGGGCCGAGCTAGTTTCACAGCTTGCTGAGTTTCGGCTTCTCGAAGCCCATCCAGGAACCTGTCAATTGCAAGGCTCTCGTAGACATCATCCGGAACTGTAGGGTAAGCGCACTTGACCAGTCGCACTACGTCGGCCTCGAACTCCTGTAGGGTTTCATTCGGTCTCTGGATTCTGTTCTTCAACTGCGACCTGTAGACAGGCTCCATGTGCTGTTGGCCAAATCGCATTTCCAGATGTTTGACAAGTTCATCATAGTTCTGTCTCTCCTGCATAGGAATAATTCGGAGGACTTGCAGGGCTTCACCACGTAGTGACATGCTCAACATGGAGCCCCTCGTCTTCGCTGACCATTCATGCACCGCAGCCACCGTCTCAAATAACGTTAAATACTCCTCCCAGGCTGATTTGCCGTCAAATGTAGGTATGTCCCGTCCTGATGTAGGCATTGCCGGGGTTATCGATCCAGGGCGGTTTTCTTCGACTTCCTTCAGACGTTTCGCTATTGCAGATATTTTTCCATTCAGTGTTTGAGAGTTTTCGCGTAATTCTTCTCTTAACGATGTCGCACTTTCCATCAACTGACTTGTTAATTTCTCGTCTAACTCTTTTCGCAGAAATTCGCAGTTTTTAATTAAGTCCGCCTTTAGTTCTTCTCCCAATAATACGGAGTTCTGAGCTAATTTGTCTTCCAATGATTTGGAATTTTGAGCTAATTTCTCTTCCAATGATTTTGAATTTTGATCTAATTTTGCTTCCAATTTGTCTTCCAATGATTTTGAATTTTGAATTATATCTACCTTTAGAGATTTAATAGAATCTATCTCGAAAAGATACTCATCTGGGTTTTCCCCTGCTGCTTCGAGCGCATCTCTTAAGCGTTGTTGAAGAACTGTTTTTTTTTACCGATGGTTTCCTCGTCTCTCTCCTCGAGCTCACTCTTCAGTTCAGGAACAGTCAGTTCGGCTAGTTTCTTCACAACCATCTTGTCACACTTCGAGTTCAAAGTCACTTTTCTGTAAAACACTTCACGTTTTTCCAAGTCTGAACCCCACACCTGACACCAATTGTTACGAGTTCGTTGTAGGTCAGACTAGGAAATAAATAAGTAACACAATATCTACTAGACTCGTCTTTATTTTAACACTAATTTAAAACGCTTATTATAGTTCACTAAACTATTCACTTAACTAAACTAGCTCTATTAAAATATTCACTAGACTCTTCACTTAACTAAACTAATTCTATTAAAATATTCACTAAACTATCCTAAACTGTCACAATAGTATCCACACTGTCACACTTGAATTATCACTGATGTAAACACGCTCGCATATAGCCCTGCGTCCAAAGAACTGCTCTTGGACTGCCCGCCGGCTCATTTATATACGCTGGGGTGGGCAGGCCTAGACCCTTCCACACGCATCTAGCCCGCCCTCGGCCAGTCGAGACACGTCCCCACTCCAACTCTACCGGGCGCCTGGCCGGTACTGGCCTAGACCCTTCCACAAGCATCTAGCCCGCCCTCGGCTAGTCGAGACACTTCCACGCACCTACTTGCCCCACTCCAACTCTACCGGGCGCCTGGCCCCAGCACTACCTCTCGCCTGTTTGCAACAATATTATATTGGTACCCCTATTTTGCATATAATATCAGTAAATATGTTGTAAAAAAAAAGTCTGGTGTAAAACACTCACACGACTTTCGCTTACTGTAGTTTACAAGTTGGTCACCAATTTTTTTAAACTTATAATGTTTACTAAATGTTTGGGCTTGTCTTCAATTTCATATCAACTGGAGAATCTAAACTTAATAAAATGACTTTTTTGAGGAAACCATACAGTCCTCCTCCCCAAAATTTCTTTAATGAACTTTCTTGGAAAAAAGTTCCAAATAAAAGCGATTGGCTCTGTAATGAATACTATGAAAGTTACTGCAGCAAATTTAATGATATCCATCGGTGTTTTTAAAGAAAAAATGTAGAAAACTGACATAACTTCCGTAGAAACCGCACATCCGATCAACCGATTTTCTTCAAAAATCAGAATTTTGACAAAATATTTAATTCTAATTAATATAATTTAAATGATAGGATTGTGTAATAAACATAATAGCACTTTAGAGGAAAACATAACCCCGCTCCTCTTCCAAAAGTTCTTTAAATAAATTTTCGCAGAGAAATGTTTTAATACATCGAAGACCATTTTCTAAAAACCACTTTTTTGAACTCAAGGGACCTCAAAACGTGTATTTCCATGAAAACCCGAAATCGACTTTTTTTACACGATTGCAATATTTCCATTAACAGTATTTAGACAAAGTAAAAATACCAAGTACAAGAAAATTAATCAGCTGGAGTTGAGAATAGCAATAAGGAAAAGGCTTATGATGGAAGGCGGGATATTATTCATAAACATAATGAAAATATGGCAAACCTTACCAAAAGTTTTGCTTTTATCTCTCTTTTCTGTGCCATATTTACTGGCATTGATTTGATCAGCATCACCTCTTCCCAAGTTGTCTCTTCATTTGCCAGATTTTCTTAAATTATACACAAGTTTTTTTTTTATTCCATAAATAATATCAGCAATAAGCCAAATATGATCAATGAACTTAAATAAGTAAATAAAAATGATCTATACCTGAAAGATCCGGCATCATGGCCACCAGAATATCATTTTGCATGGTATTCTGCCCCATTGTGTTATTGTGTCGCGATCTTGTGGAAGTTCTACGTTTTATTGTTGACTTATTTTCAGCTCTTGGTTTTCTTGTTGTCGCTTTGTTTTTTAAAAAATCAGAAATTAAATATGATTTAATAAAAATAACTTAATTAAACTACATTTAAAAAATATCTAAACTTTTTTCTTTTGGCTTTAGTAATTTCAGCTACAGCCATGCAGTACATTTAAATCTTTAGGGCCAAAAAATATTACTTATTCCGATTATGATCTAAAATTTCATTCACGCTTCATATATGTCCAATTACCAACCTCATATACCATCATAAATACAATACATACCACTAGTTTTATTGTGGGTCTTCACGATATGCTTATACGGGAGGGATATTCCTCCATCCCGTTAAACCTAATCCTAATTTAAAATTATATACAACTATTTACATATCTCGTTCACTCTAGACTCTCATACTCTAACCTATCTATCTCACTCTCGCTAATAAATACATCCACACTATAACTACTAAACTATCAATCATATTCAAGTGCACACTGTGGGGTGGAGTACTCGCTATTCCTTGCACCCCTTGAACCTAGACCTAAATAAAAAACTAAATTACATAATCTTCTCTTGATGTTTACTTCACGAACTAAATTTTAATTTTTATATCATTGATGTATTCAACAATTTCACTACATACTCCTAATTGGCTTCCGCAAGAAGTGTTTTATAGTTAAAGGGGCTTGTAATTTTCTTAATTATATTTTTAAATAAAACTTCTCTAATAGTTATATTTGGGGCATGTCATAATTATATTTATTGTGGTGGTCGGTTCCGCAGAGCTGGAAAGCATCAGACACATTTTCCGTGGTAGCCTGCCTCAGTCTGTGGTCATCGACCGGTTTCGGGCGTTCGCCCATCTTCAGGATGCGTTTATCAGACAGTGTGATATCACAGACTTGCACAGAGTAAATTCAGTTTATACACTCATAGCAATCCACCGTAATCAACGCATAGTAATCCGCCCTTTCATTTCCAGTGCACAAACTGAATTTGCTCTGTGCAAGTCTGTGTTATCACACTGTCTGACAAACGCATCCTGAAGGTAGGCGAACGCCCGAAACCGGTCGATGACCACAGAATGAGGCAGGCTACCACGGAAAATGTCTCTGATCATAATTATATGTTCTAAGCTTTCGTTTTCATTATACAGAGCAATATTGGGGAATTTTCCACTCCAATCTTATGCAGATACTCCTTACAAATTCCGTGATTAACTCTTAGTCGACATATAATGCGCAAAATCGTTTGGATACTGTTCTAGAGTAGAACCAGGGATCCTGATCTTATTTAAGGCAGGGTTTACAGATTTATAAAATTTTCCTTTTTCTCCTTCACAATACGTTTTCTGCCATAGTTTAATATGATCTGTTTTTATCGGGAAAAAATGTCTCTGAACGTCACTTTAATGTCTATTTCTTCTCCTATTGCAGTTGCCTTCTTGGCATAGTAATCCGCCCTTTCATTTCCTGAAATACCTATATGAGCCCTATCCATACAAACTTAATTATAGTACCCTTATTCCGCAAGTTGTACCGTTGGCCCATAATACTTTTTTTACAGTATGACTAACAGCAGAATTTATCTTATAATTTTTTAATTTCAATAAGGCGCTTCTGCTGTCCGTTAAAATACGCCTTTTACATCAGTGGAGTCAAGGTGATTTATAGGGCTTCTAACATTGCAACCAACTCATAAGTATAAACTGTGGCTACATCAGGAACTTTTACTAATTTAGTTATATTCAATTGGAGATCGAAGAAAGTACAGCCACATTATATCTAATCCTTACTAGACTATTATGTTGGATTTATTCCATATGTAGTTATTAAGAAAACATTTTCGAAGCCATCAGTTTCTTTAAATCATTTCTCAAAATGTCTAGCATTATCAAATGTTATGCGCGGCTCCGTGATCTGTACTTGAGTGAAAAATGGAGCATGACAAAATGAAGGAGTTAAAACGCTCCTAATTTAACTACATCAAAGTCATTGTATTCAAAAGTTGTTTTATTAATCGGTGAGCAGAATTCTTTAAACAAGTTCATGAGTTTTTATTTTGTTTGTTCTTAATAAATGTAATACAAAAAAAGTATATTAATTGTATTTATAATGATAAAAATCATTTCCATACCAGCTCTGTTTTGTTTGCTTGGTAGTAAGGTGGCAAAGTAATGTGGATCCCTGGGTAATGCTTCAATATCTATTTCTGCTCCTGGATAACTTTCTTGATAGAATTCTGCACCAGCTTCTTCCCAGCCAGTCGTTTGGGCGGTCCGCTTTTTACGGTCACCTCCAGACATTTCACCTTACCCACCCAAATAAACGTACTGCTGTAAATAAAAATGTTAATGTAAATAAATACAACTCTTCGATTGTTCAATAAAAAATAAATATTACGAATTTTACGTATATAGTTTATCTACCTCGTTTACATCAGACTTGCACTATATCTTTTATTGCCGTATGTCTTAAGAGCTAACACTTTTTGGATGTTCCACTTTCTTTTTTAAACACATGCTAAACATAAAATTAATAGAAGCAAAAAAACCTCGATTCATAACAAAACATGCTCATAAAATAGTTATTATTATCTATTCTAAGGACGTTTTGCAGTTGGGTTCTCGTAATGAAAAAATAGCGGTGAGAAACGTATATTTCATTTATTTTTATTATCGCTCCATGCTGTTCTTATTAATAAATGCAAAAAAGCCTTTTATGCATTTCCTAATCACTTCGTAAAATGAGAAACTGAAATTTAAACAACTAATTATTAATTCAAATATCTTACATGCAAAAGTTCATGAGTTTTTATTTTCTTTGTTCTTAATAAATATAATGCAAGAAAAGTGGATTGATTGTATAAAACAAAACAAAAAAATATATCCATGCTTCCTGCTAAGAGTGCTGCATTAATTTAAGATTATACCTTTCCGTCAGTAAATGAAGTAGATTCTCTCATATGTTACATTTCCAATTTAGTAACCAAATATATAATCAAGCATATTATTATTATTGTATGGTAAATAGCAGAGAGTATTTTCCACTATTCAAGAAAACATAACGTCAAGGCATGTAATTTAATGCACAATTAATTGTAATAAAAATAAATCACAACCCATAATAACAAGGGTGGACCTTTCAGAAACCCCACCATCTTAAGAATTTCAACCCCTTTTATTATTGTCAAGGGGGATGAAGCTATCGATTAACAACGAAGGTAGTAGAATCGATTTGGGCTCTTTGATTCAGGTCATTACTGAAGTTGCGGCTCCTTCCTAATCGTTTCTATTCCGTATCAACTGGCGATTGCCATCTTAACTGACAATATTTTTTTTACGGCCGTTGGTGAAAACGCCAAAATAAAGTGTGTTGAATTGAAACTGGCCAACTCCATATCGGGAAGTATTTACTATAAATAATGCTCTACACTATCATTTTGTATATACATCTGCTTTCGTCTACATTTTTTTTTCGTGGTTGTTTCGTCTCCGGCTAAAACGAGTGTGATACTCTCTCAATCTTCATTACTTTTCAACTGCTACTATATCTCATAACCGTTTGAAAGTGGAACTTCTAGGGAAAATTTTTATCCGTTAGTGTGAAACTAAGTCTCTGTATGAGTCTGTGTTGGCACACTGTCTGAAGAACGCATCCTGAAGATGGGCGAACGCCCGAAACGGTCGATGACCACAAAATGAAGCAGGCTACCACGGAAAATGTCTCTGATGCTTTCCAGCTCTCCGGAACCAACCACCACAACGAAAATTTTTAAACCAAAATCTGATTTATGTAGGTCCATCGAGTGTTATCAGGGGTCAAAGAAAATAAATTCCTTTCAGAAATCGTTTATTAACCTCAGAAAACTATTAAGCTTGTGCTAGAAACTTTATAAGTTGGATGTCAATGTCACTCAACGATCTTAATGAATCAGACTCTTATATAGGATGAAAATTAGAAACTGGTCAGACCGAATGAAAAGAGGCATGCTATGTCGGATAAAATCAAATATCCAGTTAACCTTTGATTTCGTAGATATATATATATAAAGTAAGCAATTATATATATATATATATATATATAAAGTAAGCAATTTTGTGAAATGTATTAATCTGCAAATTCGGCTGGACGGATTTTCGTGTGGTTTGCACCATGTGACACAATGAGTGTAAACTGCTCTGTGTTATCACACTGTGTGGCAAACGCATCCTGAAGATAGGAGAAACCCGAGGCCGGTCGATGACTGCAGAAGGGAGCAGGCTCTCACGGAAAATTCTCTAATGCTTTCCAGCTCTGTGGAACCAACCACAACAACTTTTCTTGAGAATGTTAAGGGATGAACCCCCACCCGGAAGGTTGGGCATAAGTGGCATGCCATGCACGACTGTTCATGCCAAATTATTATTTTAACACAAATTATTTATCAATTATTCATTATTTTAATCTTCATATTTCTTTGCCCATAGGTTCTTCTCATTCTCGAAACGCTGAAAAGTGTCAACATTGTAATGCGACATTTTGGAGAAATGAATTTTGTAGAAAGAGTTGTCATAAACGTAAAGTAAAATTGTCAGAATTATCTCTATTCCAGATAAGTTACAACCAATTTGCTGTGATAAAGCCATCAGAAATTATATCCGAGATATCAACTCGATGTTTGCTTTTGCTACATTGCAAGCAGATATAATATCAGAGACATAGGATCTAGTGCTAAAAGTATAGCGGCAATATTGCTCCAACATCTCTTTACGGCCCAGTTATGACTAATGAATGTTATTGTAGTCAGATTTACACCTATGAATCTGATGCTGCTTTCAGATATAGAACAAACTTCGGATCATGTACTAACTTACACCGATATATTGGTGAAATAACGAAAATTTCAGCAAAAACATAATCCTCACGTTGAGAAATACAGCGCATTGACAAAGTTAGTACATGAAAATCAAGAGGAATATTTGTTGTTTTCAGGAGGGTCTGACAAAAGGACTGTATAATAAACCCTCAATGTGCAGCTATAATTGTTTCAAAGGAAGAGGGGGCGTTGAAATGCAAAAAAATTGTAATACAGACAGACAATTCCCTATATTTTCAGCATTTGCTATAACTATTAAGGTCTTAAAGGCAGGGTTTTGATCGTGACAACCTATGTGTGGATAGACCCTAATTCAGCC
Organism: Triatoma infestans; assembly: GCA_011037195.1. Taxonomy (NCBI): domain Eukaryota; kingdom Metazoa; phylum Arthropoda; class Insecta; order Hemiptera; family Reduviidae; genus Triatoma; species Triatoma infestans. The sequence continues at coordinate 89,927 of JAAEAF010000196.1, forward strand.
ACTGACAATTATATGTTGCGTTGTCGACGAATCGGCTCCTAACTTCGGAAATGACGAACAGAGTAAGGATCTAATTTTGTCATCAATTTGACTGTTTATTTGTTCTTCTTACATTTTCTCTTTGGGGAGCATCAGAGTAATATATAGAAATTTACTTTACTCTGTGAAAAATTTTTTCTTATATATATATATATATATAAAAACATTTATTTTATTTTTAATTATTGTATTCAAATGGGATGCCTTTTCCTAGCTTTTATAAAAAATAGGTATACTCACCTCAATTAAGCTCTTGAGAGGATACTCGATTAGGCTGCCGAGCTTACTGGAAAGCATGTATATAATTGCTTTTTATTCTTATCAAAATGGGGATATTCCAAATTGTTGAGCATTGAACATATTATATTACCCACTTAAGAAATATAAAATCATATTTGACTTGTTGGATAATAGGTGGTACAATAAATTGTCGAAATTAGCTAGTAGCATCATTTCATGTATTGATAATAATTGAAGTATGGATCACTTAAATTCTCAAGGAAGTTACAGAAATGTTTATTCACAATATTTGACTTAAAAAGACCAGTATACAACAAGATAAACATTAAGATAAAACAAGATAAAAATTAAACAAGTCGATAACAAGACACACAAGATGGCTCTCTCACTGAAAACTTCTGGCAGTTTGAACCTGAAGAACGAGCATCAGCACCACTGACAGACCTGACACAACTTCATCCTGAAAATAGTAATCCGCTATGTAAAACCGAAATGTCTACACTGTGGAGGCGAACATCCAGCAAATTATAGAAAATGCCAGCACCATCAACACTTAAAAAGCAAAATACTGCCACCATAAACGTGACCGCCCAGAAAAGCACCCCTACAACCACAGCTTCCTACGACAATGCGCCAGATTCGTGGCCTTCCCTTCCGAAAACGGGCAACAACCACAAAACCACCTCCTGTCTGGAAAGCAAAACTACAACCAGATCCAACCATGGATACACCTCTCGCACAGTCTCTCAGCAACATCATCATGCAAATAATTCAGCCTTTCATTCCGCAGATTACGTCATTCCTTACACAATTAGTCACTAAATTATTCCAATGTAATAATGGCCAATCTTAATTCTTCACCTATGTATAACATCAAAATTATAAATTGGAATGCCAATGACATGAAAGCTCTAATTTTCAATTTCGAATTCAAATTTTCAATCACGAAGCCAAATCTGCAACCCAAAAGCGAAGTCCTGTCCCACATCTTCACTGTGAGTCCTTCACTTCTTTTAGGGATCTAAGTAGTAAACATGCAATATGGGATTGCAGAACGACAAACACCAACGGACGGGGACTTCTAGAATTTACAAGTGACCTTACTTGATTACTAGTAAATGCAAATGACAAACCAACATTCTACCCAAGACAACCAAACTCTCCAGATTCCCTATATCAGCCACATTTGGAACCTGAACATTCCCTTACACCAGACTGTCTTAGTAGAACTCGACTCAGACCACCTCCCCGTTCTAAACACCCTACAGGAAAAATTCATTGCGGAACCGCCTCTCCCAAGGTTAATTGCAGGACGAGTGGACTGGGACACATTTAAAATCGGACTGGACGACAAGCTCAGAATTGACCATCTGACTCACCCGAAAAATCGAGTTAGCAATCGAAAAACTTACAGAAACCATCTAGCAATGTGTACACGATGCAACCTACCAAAAGTACAGCGATCCCAGATCACGTTCAAACAACCATATTCCAGGACATATATTGCAGCTAATAAGCGAAAAAAATAGGCAAAGAAGAATCTGGTAACACACCAGAGCACAAAACATTATATAACCTTATATAACCTACTGACGAGACAGACAAAATGGGCTCTAGACCAATAGAGAATTGACGAATACAAGGAATATCTACAAACACTTACGCCCAACAGCACTGATCTCTGGAAAGCGACTAAACGCATCACAAAACAATACTCATCATTCCCCACCTTGACCAACGGATCTCGACAAGCAACATCTGACCACGGAAAACTGAAATGTTTGCAGACCACTTAGAAAGCACCTTCCAGACGAAAAGAATGCCTAACCCGCAAACTGAACTACTAGTCAACCAATTCTTATCTCGACCTCACTACACCTCGAAATACATGATATGTCCTATCACCCCAACTGAAGTTAAAGCTGCAATTCAAAACTTACCCAACAGACGAACCAACAATTGAATCGTTTGGGAGACGATTTAATCCCAAACTTAATCATAAACTTAACTGACAAAGGCATAGCATACCTAACTAACTTATAAAACTGCTCCCTACGAATTGGACACTTTCCTGTATGCTGGATAAACGCAGCGGTGATAGTTTTCCATAAAGCCGGGAAACCAAAACACGATCCATCCAGCTATCGACCTATAAGCCTTCTCCCTTCGCATCTGACTGAACACAGACTTATACCTCCCCACCAATTTGGAGTACAGGTATCCTATTCAACAACTCAACAGTTACGAAGAGTAATAGAACACACAATAACTGGATACGAACGAAACAGTACTCGAAGTGCTTCACTTGACACCGCTTCGGCATTCGACACTGTATGGCACGACGGACTACTCTACAAACTAGATTTAATCAAAACACCACCTTACCTCCAAGCAATCTGACCTCATTCCTACAGGACAGAATATTCGAGGTACGCATAAACTCAACTCTCAGTACTCGACGTAGAATCAAGGCCGGCGTTCCCCAGGGATCCGTTCTTAGCCCCGTTCTATTTACCATTTACATACACAACATCCATACTCTAACTACTTCTATACTTGCTACTTACGCAGGTGATACCCTATTGCTCTCCAGAAATCAAGACCTATCCATTGCAGTAAACAACCTGCAACATTCACTAGATAAAATAGCAGACTGGTTTTACAAATGGAAACTGGACATTAACATACAAAAAACACAGACAAAAATTTCTACCTTTCGCCTGACGCAAGCTGATCTAATTTAAAGATCAACGGCACTGACATACAGTGGAAGAAAACGGACGAAACCTGCCTTAAAGTACCTTGGCCTATAATTGGACACGAGACTTACGTGGACTCCTCACACAACTCTAAAGCTGCGACAGGCTTATCAAACTCTCAGGCAGCTCTACCCTCTCATAAACAGACGTACACCACTGAAACCACACTGCTCCAGGTTTCTCGACACCTCTATACTTCAACCGCTACTAACGTATGCCTATCCTGTATGGATAGGAGCTATCAAGACTGCTCTAAACAAACAACAGATCTTCCAAAACAAAGTCCTGCATATCGCCCTGGGAGCTCCGTGGTTAATACGGAATGAACAGCTGCAATTACCATCTTGAAAGAATTCATGGACAAGACAGCACAAAAGTGTTTAGACAACTTACCCAATACAGAAGCTGGGACAGACCACAGACGTCTTGGCAACAGCACAATGAAGACTGAAACCAAAACTGCCACAAGACGTACTTACCACAAGCAGCTAATTATAAAAGTAAAAAGTGCATATTGTATTATAATATGTATTGTATTATATTTGTAAGGCAGAAATAAGCTGCCGGCCAATAAAAATGATTTTTCTTTTCTTCTTAAATGCTCAAAGGTGGTCCTTTGTCAGAGCCGAAGGTGAAAAGTATAATTTGCAAAGCACTTTGAGCATTGATCCGCCATTATATTCATTTAATTTATAAAGCGCATGCGCACTTTCATATAGGCATTCTATAAAAAACACAATTATTGAGAAAACTAAACATGAAGGAATTAAGAAAGAACAAAAACCAACAACTCACAGTAAATGGTTACACAATTACGATTTTATTGATCACAAGTTTTTATTTTTTCTCCATTTTTTTTTTTTTGTAAATATACCGGTAGCACTGTTAAACCATTAATTTCTCTTTTCTTTTAAACAATCAATTAACGGTACATTTATTATTATTCAATATTAATTAATTTATTAATAAATATTCATCATAATCGGGAGCATATAAAAACAGCGAAAACAATAATTTATAATGGAGGGGGACGGGATTTTTTTTTTATAAGGGAAATTTTGTTTGGTTAGCAATTAAGTTGGTAGTAGCAGTAGTGTGGGAAAAGGGGATACAAGTTTAAACATATTTACAAATATTAATACTTTCATTCATTTTTCATTCTTAAAAAAATTTTACAGTAACAAAGAAGCCTATATTCATTTATATATATATATATATAATTGTATTTTATTTATAATATTTATATAAATCTTTTGTTCAAAAAGAACTTTATTTGTTGTTGTTCTATTATACCCCAGGTAGAAAGCGTATCGTACATTTTAAATTCTTTTTTTTTTTTTAACTTAAGCAAAGCAACAATATTTCGAAGTAATTTTTATTTTTGTATTAATAATAATTCACAACCTAAATTTATATTAAATAAAATATCTTTTTTTTAATTTTGTTAAAATAAAATAAACAAAAAAATTGAAAATTTAAGAAAAACAAAAAAAGAATTGGCACAGCATTCGCATATAAATTTGCATGTGATAATAAAATTATTGAAAACAATTTCATTGAACCATAAATAATAGTTTTATTTAAAAAATCAAAACAAAATAAACATGGGAGGTCCAGATTTAATTGTAGCATAGCTGATACTATTAAGCTGGTAATTATGCTGCAAGGACCACTACATTATTACTACATTTTCGCCATCTTTTTAATTTTATTTTTTAAATTCTTATTTCAATATTCTTCTATAATATTTGTTGTGATGTTTTAATTAGTTATTCGTATTTTGCAATTCGCATACAATTTATAACTATCTTCTTTATTTTTCTTTCAAATTCTAACAATGTATATATATGTATATAAGCAGCTGCTAAATTTTTTTTTTATACAGATGATTTCTTCACTATGGCAACCAATTTTTTACGCTTGTATATTTCTTGCATGCATAGTCGCATAGTTCGAATTTTCTCAAAATAAGCAAAATTTTCTTATTCTTTTTTTAAAATATATTCTTAAAATTAATTTAGAAAAAATAGTTTTTAAATTAATTTCGCACACACATAAATATTATATATGCCATTTGTTTTTCAAATTAAACTTTTCATTTTGGTTTTGTGTATATAAAAAAATACTCTTAGCAACTTGTGGTGCTCTTTATTTATTTTTTTTAAATCTTATCTTTCATTGTTTTTACTTAGAAATTGAAAAAAAAGTTAAAAAAAAAAAAAAATAGAAATTATCCTACACAGATTGGCAGGCCTGAAAAAATTGAATTCTCCAGAAAAAAAAAAAAAATTAAAGACGTAAAAAAAATATATATTAATTTCCAAAAAATTGTATAAGGTTATACAATTTAAAAAAAATATATATATTATGTCAAATTTATGAGAATTTTTTTTAGTATTTTTACCCTTCAGCAGAGCTACTTTACAACACTTACCCTACTTTACAACAGCATTTCAAATGGCGATCTGGACACTGGAAAATTATTTTCTTTCCTTTTTTGTCTTAAATACATTTTCATTTATTTTCTGTCTTTTACAAATGAATAATTCTATATATATATCTATAATATAAATTTAAGTATTCATATCCCCCGATTATTTTTCTTTTATGTATTAATACATAAATACTATGTACATAAGAATTGTACATCGATCTAAATTTGTTTAGTGTACACAATATATATTAATTTGTTTTTTGTTCTTGTATTTAAAAAAAAAAAATAATTAAATTGGAAATGATTAGATATACAAAATATAGTAATAATAATAATAATGAGTTAAAAATTAAAAAAAAAAAAAACAATCAGCTGTAAAGTGGATTGAACCAGCGATATTAGGAGTGAATAGCATGGGTGGTTCATCGGCGTACTTCATCAATCCAACAAACAATTCTCCATATTAAATGTCCTCCTCAACAATAATGTTACTACTCCCATTCTCTCATCTTCTCTTTTACTTTTTATTTTTTTTATTTAATAATTAATTAATTTATTAATTAGATATATATATATTTATAATAGATGACTAAATGACCAGTGTCATATCTCGTTTATTTGGCAAGTTTACTTTCTTACCCTGCCACAGGCTATTGTGTATAGTAAAAGCGTCTATTGTCACGGTAAGGTGTTTTGTATGTACTTGTGAAAAACACTTTCCACCTGAATTGTACCTGGAAAAATAAAGGTACTTATTACAAATGTTTTTGTTAGATAGAAGTGAAAATTGGTTACTTATATAGACTCGAGTATAGGTTTAATTTATTAATTTGAAGTTTACTGTATACTATTAATACATTTTTAGCGAATGTTATAAACTTGACATGACGACTTTTAAACATGAATTTACTTAATTCAACTTTAAGTAACTTCAGTCACTGATATTACTGGAATAAATGCCGAATATATATATATATAATATATATATATAATCATATATGTATTATACACACACACACACACACATTTTTATTCATTTATTAACAAAAACTATCGAAAACATTAAACAAGAAACTGTAATAAGGCGGAAATGGATTAATCACTGTGCACTGCATTACATAACACATGTATGAATATTAAATCGCATGGATTTTGGCCTGCCTTAAGAGGTAAACTTTAGTTATTACTCGATCAAATTATCTATAGGTGAGATTATATTCAATCTCTTATCTAGGCGGACGACTCTAACAAGCTCACGCACGGATATATGGAAATGATGAGAAACAATCGAATTAGTTGGAGAACGTTCAAACAGACCTTTTATGTATGGGAACTTTCTACGGCTTCCCTAGACTTGGTTATAAAAGCGAGTTTTACACAGCAAATTAGGAATCTGGTCGAGGAAATACACTGGCCAAGCAAAAAACGGCGAAGTAGTTCTTTAGTTCTTCCAAAAGCTCACCGGCAGGCCTGCGGATACTTCAAGAGTTGGCCGGCACTTTATAGCCTTACAAAACTTTATGAGCCTATTGGATCTTGCCGATAGTGGTAATCGCAGAATTTGCCAGGCTGAGGAAGAGACACCGCTCTATGTCCTCTGCCATTTCGAAAGCCTGCAAAAGTGACGAGATTCGTCCAACTAGCATTGTAAGAATCAATACTTTATAAGCTCTGATCAAATAGTTAATTAGTTTAACCCGAGGAATAGATCCTTTTGGGAGATCTTTCCTCCTTCTCTTTATTCTTTTTTAATGAGGGAACACGAACCCATCAAAGGACTCAACTAAGTCCTGAAAATGACAGGTGACTGTGAACTTAGCTTTGACCACTCAAAGCAAGTGAGCTCTACAACCTCCTTGAATCATCGAAGGATTTAAAAATTATAGGCGTTATTAATCGAATGCTATTATTTCAAAGCACTATTAAGAAAAGTCATATATATAAATTGTCCTAACTTCAAGTGTGTGAATATCCTTTTATCTGGACAACTTTTTAAACAATATCAAAATTTACAAAATAATTTGAGGAAAAATTTGTTGACTTTGTGACTCTTAACAGCTCTATGCGTATTAACGAAACTCCTTTAATAATATTACTATGGCAATTAATGAAGACATATACATACTTGAAGAATTTATCGAACATTCGGTCAGAGACTTGTTTCGGTCCAGTTCCATATAACTTTAGCACCTCTTCAGTTTCTGGATAATAAGCGTACAATGCCCTGAATTGACAACCGGCGTCTCTGAATAGCACCAGAAAATGTTTCGCCTCGGATCTGTTCATCTCTTCAATAACCCTTTGTTTTGCTTCTTTATTTACGGCACCAGGGAAGACACAATATTCTACAGCGTTCAGTACGATACCCTGAGAAAATAAGTTGAAGAGCACACAAAATAGAGTCATCATAATGTAGATTATTAATAATTATATAATATTGAAAGAATTTCATTTTTTCTATACACAAAAATCGTTAACTAGTTAAAATAAAAATATACAAGTCTAGAAACTGCGTTGAACAAGGAGCTAGCATACTAGACAGTATGAAACAAGGAGGTGGGTCATGTCATTTCTGTCAAAGATCGCTTTTGTAGTCGCCAGATGTGACATAACCTGAAGATGACCGGAACAACAATCCTATACCAACGTGAGTTTCAAATACTTCGTTTTAAGCATTAGTATTTTTGAAATCAAATTAAGATGTTCAGACATCCATCTTATATTGCCTCAGGATAATTCTGGATTCAATTGATCCAATGCATCTATAAAAGCTAGATAGATAGGTTGTTAAACAGAATTCAAGGCGGAGCTAAACGATGTCCCGCGCACCAGTTGGTTGGTTTGTGCTGACTAAACCAGGAACATGTGCCATTATCACATCTGTTTATTAATTTAAAAGAAATAAATATCTATCTCAGATAATCATGTCCGTAATAACATGTGCTTCTTCTTTTCTTTCATTTTGACTGGTTTCGGATTTTTTTCCAGAGTCTGGTTTTATCAAGTCTTGTAGAAATGTAGACTCCTATTTTAAGAAAAACCGAAACAAATCAGAATTATGAAGCGTGCCGAATAGGGTGTAGTGCCTCCACTACACACATTCTTAGGATGCTGTCCAACATTGCGGGACCTGACCGTCATTTAACAGAAACAAGTACAAAAATTCAAGTAAAAAATTAACTTTAAAAAATGCCAGCATGGTTCCTTACGAGAAGTAAAATACAATAACAATAATAATTCTACCGATTTTAATTTCTTACCTTATTACTTTTAGTGGCCGGCTGGCGATACAACCTTGGTCCAGTATAATCAGATCCGGCATCCGATACATTATCAGCAACATCGTACCTGCCCATACCGGGCTGTAGTCTACGATGATGTGTGGCCGGCAGGGAACCAGGTCCTGAAGGTGAAGGCACTCTCCGTGGGGGTGTGGCTCGACCCAGTCCAGAATCTGTATCTCCGTAACGATAAACAAGACTATCTTGATCACAGCTGGAACCTGTTCCATGGATTTGTTTTGTATTTTTTAAAAGAAAAGAAAAAAAAACACACACAAATACATTATTAATTATCCAAATTTATTATGGAGGGAGATATAGTAATATTATTTTGGAAAATAAGGTTTCTTAGATATATTGTTTTGTGATATCATGATACGATCAACATGCAAAATGAAATATTCACATGCTTACAATATCTTCTTTTTTCTTTTTTTAATATGTGAACTTTATGAAATAGCATTTCTGTTAAAAGAAATACTATCACGAGGTAACTAAGTTTATTATAAATTTTCAAACAATATTTAACTTAAAATGGAAATTTCATTTCATCGCTAGGAACTCCAGTAAAAGAAAAATATCAATACGTTGCTGATGTAAATTTTTGTATAAAAGATTAAGGTAAACTTCCAAACAACCGAAAAGTCTAAGCAAAGAACGAACATAGTCTATTATTTCCACCAATTTTTCTGGAACTTACTGGGATCTGAAATAGAAAACTGGAATATGCTAAAATGTTCTTCATAGGTACATTTCTACCTTGGCTTAAATTAATTGTTTAAATGATGCTGCAAAAGGGGAGTAATCAATCGAACCGACACGATATCGATTTTTTTTTTAGAGAACAGTGCACTTCCGCTCTCCGGGCCTATCACCGGGCGGCAATGAGCTGTAAAGGCTCCTTGGTGGAGAAGATCAGTGCTGGACACGAACACGGGACCTCTACATGGTGGTCAGCGCGCTACCAAAAAGCGCCCTTCCCTAGCCATAAGTAGCTTCCAGGATGCAATGAGGGAACTGCTTGTCTCTTCTGTAGAGTTAAGTATTTCTGAGTAACACTGGAAAATTACAGCTAAGTTTGACTGCGCAGTACAGAAAGGAGGCAACAGAAGCTTCTTTGCCCACAGCATGGCTGTTGCGCCAGGAGTTTACTTGTTAACTTTTGATTATGTTCGTTCTTTCTTGTTGAATCAATTCTATTTTGATATTTTTCATTAAAATAATTGCTGCGATAACTGAAATAATTTAATCAAATATTACAACAAAAACATCATCATTTCACATCATTTAAAGGAAAACTGAATATCTACATCTAATCCAAACCTAATGCCTAAATTAAATAATAAACTTCCTAAAATCTACTGTTTATAGAAAAATCTCAAACCAAAACCAAAATATAAAAAAAACCATAACCACAATCCCCCCATCCAATTAAATAATGTAATACAAGCAACCAAATCACAAAGCGCTCTGTGTAAAATACTCTTTTTTATATTTAAAATTTATTTTAACTTGGTTTTTAAAAATTTACTCCACCAAAATTGTTTTTGTATAGTAAAAAGCAATGTATGGTTAAAAACTTATAAAAATCAGCAAAATTTACCTTATACCAGATAGAGAGATAGTTTCGAACGAATGAGAATTTCTTGTTAATAATAAAAAAATTGAGAAAAGGTTGTACAACGATGTTTAAATACCTATTGTGTTTATGTGATAGAGTGTTTACATACAATCAAGTAGCTCCAAACTAATTGATTTTTTTTTTAAATTTAAGGCGCGTCAACATCTCTGGTCATTGGTGCCCGGAAACTTCTGAGTGCACTGCCGGCCTCCGGACAGTGGTCTCTCGCTACAGACAACACTGTCCATCACCGACCAGTGAGCTGTAGAGGCTCCTAGGAAGAAAAATATCTAAGGGTAGCACTGGACTCGAACTCGGGACCTCCGCGTGGCAGTCCAACGCGCTAACCACTAAGCAGCTAATCCCTTCCCTAACATACTGATTGTTAATAAAATTATGATTATTTGGTTGTAATCATTTTCAACACTATCTGGGATTTTATCCGTCATAAAGCAGGCTTATTTTTTTGTTGTTTCTGACCGGTTTCGCAATCTCATCCATTTCCCAAGTTCGTGTAGAGAGTTGACTTCAAATTTTAGTTTCTGTTCAACTATTGTATCAGAAGCTTACAGTTGATATCAACTCTCCGAGACACTTACTCTGAATATGAATGAGAATCCCAAACCGGACAGAAACCACAAAAAATAAGCACGACTGAATACCACATTGCATTGCGGACCTATCCACATATTCAACATTATTTTCTATTATCAACTATATTTGGGTTTATTTCTTTTTCTTCTCGATAAAACACCAGGATATTCATAACGCGCAATCATGCAATAGAGTTAGACAACTTTGATACGGAACTAGCTGCAGAGCTAAAATGACGTCTTACACATTAAACAACTGTTATACAATAATCAGGTTATACTACCAAGTTTGTTGATAAGTTTTTTTAATGCATAGTTTGCCAAAAAGAATAACTGTTACATCAAAGTTTAATATAAGCATGCTTTAATGAGCCTTTGTTTTCAAAGTTGTCACCTTATACTTTTGTCACCTATCATCATCATTATTATTATTTAGAAAGATATAAAAAACATAATCACATGACTGTACGAAATTTCCATTATTTAAAACACATATTTATTTTTATTAATATGATCCACCATAAACTCCCAACACCATAAACATTTTTTCACAGTTCTTTAGAAAAGATTAAGCTTTTATATTATGATTCTGAAGCAACCATTTGCCCATCCACCAAACAAAATTGACAGGCCGTTATTCTATGAAAAAAAAATTGCAATTTTTAATTTGATTTTCTAACGGATTAACCTTTATCTGTCACTGAATAAGGTTCTCCAAGTTTATCTGAGAATATGCTTACTTAATGTACTTGTGCAGCTCTCTAAATTTGGATGAATAAAAATTAAGAATCAGAATTAAACAAAAAAAACATGGTGAAATAAACAATTTTGGATTTCCGGTATTTTATCCGCCGTAGCATATTGGTTTTGTTCCTGACCGGTTTCGGATTTTCATCCATCGTCAGAGCGAATTCACCAAGTTCGTGTTGAGAGTTCACTTTGTTTTTGTAGACTCACATTTGTTGATTGTATATAAGTGTGACAATAGATGAAAACCCGAAACTGGTCAGGAACAAAAACCAATATGCATGCTACGACAGATAAAATATCGGATGTTATCCAGCATTGTGGACCCACCCACATTTTCAACAATTTTGAATTTCACTGGGGAAGTTCTTAATGACAGTTCAAAATAGTAATTTTCATTTTGATAAGGCTTATCAATGGATTTTATCCATCGTAACAAGCTTCTTTTTACTAGTTCTGACTAGGTTTTGGATTCTCATTAATCATCAGGGTAGGGTTCATTAAGATGATGCAGAAAGTTGAATTCAACTTAGTTTTTCCGTCACACGCCAGTGATTGACTGTATCACTGATTTGTATAATAGAATCAATCAATGTGCTTGTATGACAGAAACACTTAAGTTGAAGTCAACGTTTTGAACATGCTTGATGAACCGTACTCCTAACGATTGATGAGAATCCGAAACTGGTTAGAACTAATAGAAAGAAGCTTGCTAAGATGGAAGAAATCCCAGATCATATGGATTGTTATTGCGCCATGTTGCGAATGTTTTCTGATCTCTCCCAACCTCTGTTAAGGCAATACAACTTGAATATTTTAATTATGATTGGAATTTTTAAACCGATAAAACTTGATCCAAATCGGCTTGTCACTTGTTATAATTTTTGTCATGTGAAGAATCCTGGATAAACCTTGAACCAATACCGGATAAACTTTCAGTCTCCATCGTTTACTAAGGCTTCTTCTGCAGAGAGCAGCGACTTCCTAAAACGCACGTACAGGTTGAAAGAGAACTGTGAAATGCTTCAAAATCCAGAGGGAATTACTCAGATCAAACTTGCCGTACATCTTTAAACCCAATAAAATGAAATGCTGAAGTAATCTGATGGCATCTCCAAGTGTCCTCCAAGCTACACACGATCTTATAGGCAATTCTTATAGGAAATCTTAAAAGTCTTTCAATTTTTAAATCTCTTAAACTATTGATATAGTGTGAGTCACCACCACCAAAATTTTGTGCAATAATAGAGGTGCGTCCCCAAAGAAGATTATAATATTGTTTTTATTGGCAATAGTGAAAAAAAAAATACATTTATAGTTAAATAAGCAGAAATATATAAATAAATTTATCAATTTAAAAACAAAATTAAAGCTTGTGTAAATATTTGTAAGTAGAGAGGTAGCAGAGCGGGAGACAAACACAAATAGTGGGGTGTATCTTTTGTATTTTTGTTTTTTATGTTTTCTTTTTGTTATAAGTCTTACCGGCAGCAAGGTTCATGAGTGAGTTTGACTTGCGTCGCGCCTGATAAGTGCCGTACTTGGGACGTCCCATCGTTCGAACTTCCGGCGAGGCATCTGCAACCATATACCCCAGAGGTTCTACCTTCGGCACCTTTTCTTTTTTATTTTTTTGTTTGTTTTTTATATATGTTTTATGAACAACAAATACTAGCAAATACAAACAAATATAAATAATTGCCAATATTACCCACAACATTAAACTATGGAAAATTAATTTCCATGTAAACAATTTTCATTTGTTCTTATAAATAATGTTTTTTTTTTTTAAATGCATAAATTATAGTCTATAATTTTTTTGGAGAGTACAACCTAGATAGTATTAAAAAAATAATCAAGTAAATTAAGGCCCAATCACAATATTTATTTATTATTGTTCTTTTATTTACTTTCATTTACTAAAATTAAAAGAAAAAAAAAGCGATGTGCTTGCTTCTATGTGGTATGTGCTTCTGCAAAGTGCATTAAAGTGATGTTTTGTGATTGTTTGGTTAGCCAGTTTTTCCTTTGTTTTTCAAAAATAAATGATATAAAATAAAAATTTAAAAACAAATTTCAGTTTACAAATCAGTTTGCAAACAGAAATATAAATTATTTAAAAAAAAAAAAATACAATAATGCTGAAAATTACAGTTAACACTTTTTTTTTTTTAAAAGGAAGCACATTTATTATTAATTAAGAACAACATAATAAAAGTTTTTAAACAAAATTGAACAAAAATAAGCTAAATTTGGTGAATGAAGAAATGGATTTTCAAATAGTTGTTTTTAATTTGTAAAATGAAAGTTTAATTTGAATTGACTAACCTCTTGAAGTTTTGTATGAAGAACGACGGCCAAGCGATCTGCCTGGAGATGTTCCTCGACTCTCGTCGCCGATCTCTGAAACCCACCATACAGGCTTGCCAACTAACACAAAAACACTCACCACGCACAATATGATACAACAGCAGGATCGGACAACAATACAGCAACAAAGGAAAGAGGAAAACAATTTTTTTTCTTTTTTTAAGATGTAGTTATTAGGGCAGATTAAATGCTTACTGGTAAGTTATGGGTTTTGTTTTTAATACATATATAAATATTATATCTTGTAAATAAATATCACCTCGGACACCACTGTTATTAATTTTACACTTGACTAGTTTGGGTACTATTATCCAATAGTTCTGATATAAAATTGAGACATATAAAAACATATTCTCTTTATTTATAAAATTTAAACTTCAAAATAAAGCATAAAACTTTCAAAATTTAAGTCCACCTCCATAAAAACATGAGTATAATTTTTGTTAAACATCTGTTAATTCGATTTCTGTCTGTCAAACCTTTTTTTTATTATTTAATTTGAGGTATGTCAACATCTATGGTAATTGGCGCCCGGAGTCTTCTCAGTGCACTGCCGAGCACCGGACAGTGTTCTGCCGCTACAAACTGCCGATCACTAGACACAGTGTGCTGAGAGGCTTCTAGAAAGAGAAAATCTAAGGGCAGCACTGCTGCACTCGAACCCGGAACCTCCGCATTGCTAGTCCAGTGCGCAACCATTGGGCTAACCCAATCGTTCGATTCTCGCAGCTATTAGCGAAAAGTAATACATAAATAAGACGGTTAAAAAGTTTTTACTGAACTAAAGTAGAATCTAAAAGACAATGCGTGAATTATAAAAAAAAAAGTAAAGTAAAGTAATGCCTATTTTTTCAGGCGGGCTTAACGTCCAACTACCAAATTAAGGTGTCGTGGACGGGGGCGGAAGCACCTACTTTACTATTAACATTTTTTAAACAAATATAAAATTTAGTTATACGCTGGACTCGAACTGGGGTCCTCCCACTTACAAGTCCATGCTCATAACCAATACACCAACACCCGCCCCATCCTTACTGACCTATTTAAAACAAGGATATGATTTAAAATTGAAACTATTATAAGGCGTGAATTATATGCAAAAAACAAAAATGCAGAAACCATTTTAAAAAACAAACAAACAAATGACTATACTCTTATTTAATAGTTGTACTAGTCACGGTTATGATGCTCTAGTTTGGGCTATTTCACTGTGAGGAGCTGTTTATTTTCCTCACCTGGAATCGAAGATCCTTGAAAAAGTGTCATTATAACGACATATTAAATTTCAGTTATTTTTACAGCCGAACAAAGTACAGTTTACTTTGATTAACTAACAATACCTACACTATTACTACAAATTTAAATTACCAAAATTAATAAGAACTATTTATCGTAACTCCACTGATCAAACCCAAAATAAAAGAAGTTGGTCACGTAGGACGAAATGTTTTGGGAAGATTGGTTAGGAAATAAGAAAATATAGATATTAAATTAAAACGTGGGAATTTAGCATTGATGAACAGTGTTTAACATTTTAAAAAATTAATGCCTTTGATATCAATAACAGTGGAGTCCATTTGAATATTTCAATTTAAAAATATTTATTAATTAATGATAATAATATGATGATGCCAGTTCTATTTCATAACTGAAGCACAAGTTGTTAATCAACGTTCTTTTGGATTAAATATAAACTTTCCTTTTTTTTAAATTAGGCTGCCAGAAATTTGGATTAAATATAAAAGAACATACAATATTAATATACGTACTTATGAGAGGGGTGGGGAGGAAAATTCTGAATAGCTGAACAAAATTATTAATCATTTCAGTTATTTTAACAACATAAACAAAAGGGTGGGGTGTTACAGAAAATACAAGAACAGGATACCAGAAAATTCAGTAGTGCGCCACTTAACTTAAGCAAACAATTCAGTCCATAAATTATTTTTAAGCGTTCAAATATAGTTCACATTAATTAACACGCTCTAAACCTTGCACTGCTGAAGGCACATGTTGCTATTAGCAATCCCTCCTAGATTTTATTCAGTTACAGCCTCTCCTACCCTAGACACTCACGCGACTTTCTCGTATAGTTTACAATTGATCAACTTTCTTCAAACTCGACATTTTTACTAAATGTTTACTAATGTTCAGGGCGCATGGCCTTCCAGCTCTACAGAACCTTTCTAAAATAAGTTTTCTCGGAAAAACGTTAGTGATATGGCACTGTTTTTGTAGTTTGTATCCCAAGTTTAATGAACCTATTATTATTAGGAAGAAAATCGCAAAAAACTGAAAAAATGTATTCAGTTAAGTGTTTACTTTCGATTGAACGATTTTGATTAAAATCGGGACACACTCACCACTTACACACACAACCCATATTTCCGGTGAAAACTCGATGTTGAAAATTTGACACAATGCTACTCTTACGAATACGAGAAAGTAAAAAGGATAATATTTTATATTACTTCTGAATTACTTGATCTTAAAATCATAAACATATTAGATTTATTTTACCCAAGTTTGAATTCAAACAATCCTTTTATAGAGTATAATTTACAGGAGAGAATTACAGAGAATATTAAGAAGAGAGTTCTTCTTGAGAGTTGGCCAACAAGTGTATATTTAAGCCCTGAAGAAATTGTGTTGAATTTACACATTGTGTCACTGATCAACCCGAAGCATATTACAAAATAATCAATCTGGAAATTATATGCGCAGAGAGAATGGACAAAATAACGCCAAAATCCTCAAACAACTCAATAGATCTAATGTGGGTAGGCATGTAGTGTTTACATTGTGTATAATTGTGTCTAAACTTTTCAAAATAAAAATATGCAGGTGGTAATAGGATTGTTTGTGCATTGGTGAGCTATTATCTTTGTTGAGTGTACGTGCGCTAAGGGAATTCAAAACAGTGTTGCAGATTTGTTCCGTGTGTATTCAGCGGGCAGCAGTTTAGGGGGCGGGGGGAGAGATCATGTCACTATTATGTGGCGCACAACTTTTCAACAAATAAATAAAACATGGAACACTATTGGATACTTACAAATAAAAATATAGGACAAATTTGTTAAAGCATTATTTACAAACATAGAAATATAAATATACTTAACATGTCTGCCTTCAGAGATATTAATCTAATATATATTGATAAATCTGAGATTTTGCTTCTTCAAAGGATTATTTCAATAATATATATACGAGTATATAATTATTATTATTATTATTATTATTGTTGTATTATATTGTAATATAAATATTATTTTATTGAAGAAAATAGTTGTCGTATTATATTAGTATAATAATACCTGAATATAATCGTGCTGAAGATGGTTTCCTGGTCTCAGCCAGACAGTCCTGAGAGCCTCTGTAGTAGTCTCTTCGCATTGTCGAGGACCCAGTAGAGAACACTACATGCATATACACCACCGTAACGTACAGATACAATATCAAAAGCTGACAGCTGCCACCACTTACATCTCTTATAAACTTTAAGTTTCATTTTATTTTTTATATGATTTTTTTTTTAATGTAGAAAACAATGGGAGATTGAAGAAAAACTCAATATTCAACAATTAGTTAATACTCCATTTGGTAAGAATAAAAAACGACTGACCGGCTATTCAGCGCATAAATGTGGTAATTTAATAATAAATTCCATATTAAAAGAAGATTGATGAAGACATTTAGGAGAAAATTCTGAAGAACAGCAGAAACTTATTCTGCAAAATCGCATTTCCGCTTAACAGATCTTCAAATCTGGAATTCTAGCATTGCTTCTAATGAACCGATATGGCACTTTAGAAGGAAGCTAAACGTTGCAACGTAAAAGTACAAGTATTAGTTTTTTTTTTGTGAAGTTAAAAGAAAATGTAACGAGCAGGGCCGGATTTTCCTATAGGCTAACTAGCTTCAGTCTAGGGCCTCAAGATCAAGAGGGGCCTACATTCAAATTGTTAGCAAAATTAAAATTACATTATTCTAAAAACAGTGAACACAAAATCACTGAATCGAAAATAAGGAGAAATTCTACGCATATGACTAATAAACAAACATAAAAATATATTAGTTAAGATCAACGCGTTCGGCTCTTACATGTCCAAATAAGTGTTCTCGACTTTTTTTTATTTATTATCCGTGCCACATTTTTTATAAAGGTTAGTACCAATCACAACATGTTTCACAGTAATGATATATTTTATTATCTGCCATGTAATTTATAAACTTAAAAATGGGATGTGAAAGGGCCTCACAAGTGGAATAGCTTAGGACCTCTTTTTATCTAAATCCGGCCCTGGTTACGAGCATTACTAGAAAATCGCGAAAAACTTGGAAGATAAAAAAGTCTCTAAGGTTTTGCATCGGTAGAAGGATTTTGATAGAAACTTTAGTGTCGTAATGTGATGGTAGTATCTAATAGAAAAGTCAGTTGGAGTTTGAGGTGTTTTATTTTTATTTTCTGAGATATTTTGTTTACACAGCCACCATGCGCCAAAAACATATTTCCCTAAAGATGCTTATATTTGGGCGTACTCCAACGGTATATTTTTTATTATTACCAATTAGAGCATATGTTCTGAAATATATAACACACTTTTATTCGTTTTACCCAATAAAACTCAGCCTGCGGTCAGCTTTCTGGGAAAAGAAAAAACTTGGTGCATTTAAAAAAAACAAAAAACTAAAATAAAAACCCCATATTCATATAGCTCAATTGTCTTGTTCTCCTTTTAATGAACATATAATTAAATTTTGTTTAAATTAAAACAAGCAAAATAAATGATAAATATATTACAAAAACAATAACATTTAATTTGCCATGAAAATAGGCAATTCGTGCACTATGTAGTTACTTCATGCTATACACAACAAATTTTTGTGAAGATTATTAACAGGCAGGAATTTCATTACCTGTTAATTTATATATTGGAAAGAAACGCAGAGGACCAAGTAAAATTAAACAACATATATCCCTCAGGCAATCGTACAACAGAACAATCAATTCTTATTGCCCCATAGCTTATAGCATCCTTATTTCTTAAAACAATTGAATATGGAATTTCCAAATTCCGAAACGATTACAAGTAAAATTGTAATTTTATGTTTAAATTCAGAAGGTAATGAAACGATAGATGCTGGAATATTGGAGAAGCTGCAAGAGACGGAGAAGTAATAACGGTCAAACTACCTGACCGTTGTCCGGGCTGATATGAGAGCGTGGATTACCAGGAATAATTTATTAAAATGGCAGTCAGAATATAATAATAATAGAAAGGGTTTATTTTATAAATCAATGGTACCGAAATTACCGACTCGTTTATGGTTCAAAGGAAGTTCAATGAACAAAAACGAAGTAAAAACTATTAGCAGGCTAAGATCGAATCACGCTATATGCGGAGCATACCTGTTCTGAACAGCCCAAAGAACAAACTCCGGTGTGCACGGTATGTAAAGTGGAAGAAAATTTCAAACACATAACAATGGAATGTCACAAATATGAAAGCGAAAGAGACTGTATGTATAGAGAGTTATACAAGTATCTGGTTGCTCCTTTCCGATATGAGGATATTCTATTTTCTAACAGTACTCCAGTGTTACAGGCATTATTCGAATTTATTAGAAGGTATGAATGTTAAGTATGTATAATATGTAGAGTTTTTACGATGTGGATGAATTTATAGGCGTGAAAGTATTTATTGGCGAGAATGTGAATTTAGATTAAGCTGAATTGACAGGACGGCTGAATACATAGTAGCCCATCCCATAGTTTAAATTGTTAGTTAAGTTAAGTTAGTTTAAAACTAAAATGTAAATGAGTGTGTGGAGGAGTGAACGAATGAATTTGGAGTCTGTCTGCGAATGTGAAGTTCAGCACGATTCGTCATGTATAGGTGCGCACTTGGATGTAACATTTGGAGTATCGTAGCAACTGAGGTGGATGCTGGCTGAATATGTCAATGCCAAAAAAAAAAAAAAATTCAGAAGGGGTTAAAATAGGGTGATTAAAAATCATATGTATTGGACTTTTTCTTTGAAATTATGGAAGTAGGAAAATGAAAGCAATTGATACGAAACAATTCACAGGACTTTCTATTAGTTACAGCAATTTTCAGAGTTCTGAACGTGATTAATTTTCTTAAAGTTTGAAATTCTTATTATATATCTTTAGAATCATTTAAGATTTTATAGGAACAGAACCATTTATTATACTCCAACAACTCTATTATGATAAGACCAATGACACAACTTTCTTAACAAATCTTTTAAAATGATATAAAAAAAAAATTGTTTCAAATAAACCAGATAGTTTTAAAAAAATTTGAACAAAAATAACGAATTTGCAGTTTATATCTGTTTTAGTACCACCACAGTGACTGTAATGTAAATTTACTACCATAATCTCTGAGAAAATGTATATTTCCACTGCGATTTGAAAAAACTTGTAAAACTGCAAATTTGGATAATACATTTTTATCTGAACGTTCTGGTAAGTGGAAACTACAATAACTATCCACATTACTTTTTTTCAACAACCTAGAGTCTCCTTTAAAATATTGCCAGTCCCTGATATCTATATCAAATTCCTACTGAATACCCGAAAATTAAAGAAAAAAAAAAAACTGAAAAATATATTTCAGGAAGAAGGTAATACACACGTGCTAGGATCCGTAAACCTCATTTCCATTTCGAATAATTTTAAATTCAATTTAGTAATAATAATAATAATAATAATTATAATAATAATAAAAACTAAACTAAACGAGTGCTACAATGTTAAAGGTCAGCCAGGTAGCGATTTTTATTGGGGAAATGTTAACTTGGTTCCACTTCGCCATTAGTTTCTGACATTCAAAACCAGATCCCGCACGTAACTATTGCTTTCAATTATTTACTCATGATACTTGGTTCTAATACTGATTCCTTTTTTTTTATAAAATATAATAATAAAATAGCTTATAATACCTAAGAAGCTACACCTAAGCATTGATTGCGGAGATTGGGCCCGCAATACTGCGTTCGATATTTTTGATCATGTTCGTCATAATGTGGTTCTTTCGGAATGGAGTGGGGGTATTTCTAATCGGTTTCTGATGTTTATCCATCTTCAGAACTTAGTTAGTCTAGACTGGATTGTGAGGGGAACGAGACGGTGACAGAGGAAATGAAAGTTGTCGAGGAGAGAGAGAGAGACAAATGATGAGAAGCTGGTCTGAGTTGGCATGTTAAAAGAATGAGCGGGAACGATGTGGCCTAGCAGAATATTAGAATGGATTCCCAAATGTCGGAGGAGAGGAGGGCATGCGGATAAAGTAAGTAAGTACAC
The DNA here is from genome assembly GCA_011037195.1 of Triatoma infestans. Classification (NCBI taxonomy): domain Eukaryota; kingdom Metazoa; phylum Arthropoda; class Insecta; order Hemiptera; family Reduviidae; genus Triatoma; species Triatoma infestans. Next base: position 111,341 of record JAAEAF010000196.1, read on the forward strand.
TGGACAGAGTTTCGAGTTTTCTGTCGTAAACTACATTGAATGGTGACTTATAGACAAACCAGCAACCAGTCTGGGCAAACCAAACTTTGAAAATGGATGAAGATTTGAAACAGAATAAGTAACTTGTTGTGACAAATACAATCTGAAATTCTAAACTGTCTAAAACTTACTATCAAGTTCTTCAGAGGTCATTTTTGAATTTTGGATTAAATTAATTTCAGAAATCTATAAAAATAATAAGTGGTTACTACACTATTGAAAGAGAAACATTCAAATCAAAATTATGAAACTACTGCAACTACTTTCTCTAAACTAAACATACTAAATTACTACTTGGAAAATTACTTTTTTGTGCACATAGAGTTGTGAAGAGCACATTGAATACTGTGCACAAGTGAACACACTTCCAGCTTTCTTGACATTAAAAGTTTTGGTTATAAGATTATATATAAATAACCTACTACTTCATATTGTGTATTATAATTACATACACATTAGTTTTTGTTTAAAAGTATTTTGAGACAACTCTGATCAAACGCTAGGTTAGTTTTTGTTTATAGTCCAAAATTGGTCCCTTATTGCTACATTATAACGTCACACACTTGCAATACTTATAATTCCAAAATACATTAAATAATTATCCAACCAGAATAACAATAATTCTAAAATTTAGAAAAAACTTTGTTCTGTGATAAGATTGCCAATGTGAAAAATTAAAAATAACAACAGAATGAATCCCTTACGTTGTATCAAATTTATACAAAATTTTTAAATTAAAAAAAAAAAAATACCTGAAAGATTTGACGAAGATCCTTTTTTATCTCGACTAGGTGTCATAGTGCCAGGATGACTGTCCGCTCCTGAGTCTATGTGTATAGTTTTGGGTCTTGGTCTACCCTGGCCAGTTTTACTTCTCATCTTTGGACCACCGCTACTGCTTCCACCGCTTGTAGTACTTCCACTAGCACTATTGTGTAAGCCCATCTTTAGCGAATGTAACAATTCCTTATCTACCTGCTTACCCTGTACAAATACACATAAAATAAATGATGTGTTAACAAAATAAATTAAATAAGTTTAACATTTCCCGATAAAATATTATGTCTTCGAGATGTTTCGATGAATGAATGCATGATAAAGCATGAGGTCGCTTGCGCCGATCTCAGCTAGCACCAAACATACTCACGATTTTTTTCTTAAGTCTTATAATTTTTTTTTACATAATTGAAATTTTTACACCTAATTTGATTCTTAATACGTTCCCCAGAACCCCTCTAAAAAGGTTTCAAAATGGATAGGCCTTCATGTATACACAAGTGGAAAATAAAAAAACCAAATAACAGAAGTACTAAGCAGATTACTTTTTCCAATTTGGAAAGACAGTGAGTTATATAAGTTCCCTTTTTGATCAGAAAAAAGATCCTATTACATTAAACGGGGCCTGACCTATCTCAATCTCCTTCACACAACAGATATAGGTGAAATAAGCAATAGGATATCAACTATAAAGACACTAAATGTATAATTTTCTTGATATTCAATTTAAGACTCAATAAGTTTTGAAATGAATTTCATCTAACCTCTCTTTCCGCTTCTTCAATAGTTTTCTTAATCTTATACTGTTCAAGTATGGCGGCCCTACGTCTTTTCTCCTCTTCCTTCTTTCTCAGTTTTTCCTCTTCTTTAGCCTTTTCTTGATCTCTTCTTCGCGCCGCTTCAGCTTCTTTCAACGTTCTAGCCTCTTCCGCGGCTTGTCTCCTTTGCAACGACATCATTAGAATACGTTCTTTTTTCTTTTCCATTTCATCGAGAGTACCCTATAGAAAGATGAATAAATATATCCTATTTTCCTGTATTTTAACTACAATGCAACAATCGCATCCGCATAAATTATTATTTTTTAATTCTTTTTTCTCCGAAATTATTTACCGGATCAGGTTGACTGCCTATGACTATAGGCTCCTCAACAGGTATATGAGGAACCCTACTCTCCGTGGTCTGTTCCCTGTTCCTCGGAGGTGGTGCAGGACTCCCTTGGGTGGCCATACCGGCCGATCGTATAACCGGCCTTTCTGTCACCGGAGAGCCGACTGATGCCGCTTGCTGAAAATTCTGCTGTTCATCAGAAGCTTTTCCTAAAATACTGCCATCTAATGTTTGCGTCAGACCTCTCTCCTAAGAAATTCAAATGTCGGTTATCATATAGTTAATCGTAAATGTTATGATAAATTATCTAATGTGCATTATATACACATTATGGCCAATGTTATGAATGATTGTCCAAAACATTCGGCCAGAGATGTTAAATATCAAGTAAAGGTTCAGATAATCCATAAATATCTTAAAAGTCACAACATATTTTCAAAAATACCTTATACAAAAATATTCTAGACAATGTAGTGCAAATAAAACCGATTAGAGAATGGTCAGTCTGAGTGTCTGTGTGATACCACGAAAATAAAAATCGCAAAAACTTCGTTTGAGCACCACGTTAAGATTCGACATAAATGTTTCAGACGAATTCGCTTAACCGGATATCGAACTACAGTTTTAAATCATATTTTACTAGTTTACGTGATTTTCGAGAATTAGTAATGCATCACGAAACTTTAGTGTATTTATTCCAATTTACAACTTGATCACCGAAAATACAACTTTTACATACACCTTAATAAGAACGAAGGGTTTTTTATTTTGTTTAGGGAATCCTGCTCATATCTCTTTTGAGAATTTACTTGTGGTTTAATATATATTGTGGCTTTTAATTCTATTTTAAGTTAAACTAATATAGATTTTGCAGATACGAGTATAATATAGACAAAAGAGCGCTCTCACCATCTATAACAATACTGCCACAGTTAAATTTAACCCGTCAACGACCACTATATAGACCTAGTATGCTATATAATATATAAATAGATAAACTTAGTAAACCTTTTTAGGTGAATTTCTTTTCGTTCTAAGTGGAGGCTTAGGTCTCTTAGGCTGAGACGAAGAATCATCGAACGAGATATAAAATCCTTGTTCAGGTTTCTCATGCTGCTGAGAAAAGGAATTTCTTACTGAAGGTGCATAAGCTCTGGTAGGCGAGGGTATTCTATATGTTCTACTCCCGGAGGTAATATTCAATTTGCTAAGACCTGTTGTCAAATGAGGATCATCGTCACCGGATCCTGAACATGACAAAGAGATGAGAAGTTAAAGACATGATAAAGACAAAAGTTAAACTCTCGTGTTAAAATGAAAAAAATCCAAGAAAACAGAGAAAATGTTTTAAATACGCTAAAATACCTATAAAGGATATGCTCTGCGGCTCCATGTCGTCAACGGGCGGTGTTGGCAATGGAGCATGATTGACCGAAGATCTAGGTGGCGGTGTTGGAACAGCTGTAGGCGGCGAAGCCCGGCCGCCGCCATTGTGCATCAGATAATGCGGTTGTTGTTTCGGCGAACTGCCCAAAGAAACAGGCTCTCGTTTCCCACTGCCACCGCTGCCTGACCATCCTGAATCTGCTGAAGGGCTATATGGCTGCCCCCATGTTCTACGCTGCTGCACTGTCGGCGGGTCATGTAGATAGAATTCTCCTTGTGGGGACGGTTGGTGGGGGTGATGTGGCGGCGGAGGCGGTGCAGGTTCATGACGATGATGGTAACTGTCTTCATAATTGTGCAGTGTAAAACCTTGATTATATCTGCAATAGAATATGTTATGTTTTTATTAACCGAAGTAAGCTAAACAAACATTTATTGGTGGATTCTCTAAGTATACGACTTTTTTTCCAAGTCTTTCTTTTATTATTTTTAGTTTTCGTAAAAGAATATTTATATAAGAGAGTAAAGTGGCATTTGTACGCATTCGGGTCTGGGTTGCTCAAATGAGTGTTAAATCAATTTACTCTCAATTTGTAGGGAAACAGAGAAACATTCATTATGGAATGGGAATGTAACATGAGGTTGTTCTACTAGAATTTTAGGATACTGTTTTAGTTTATAAAATATAAATATTGTTCTGTTTGGCCGTTGTAATATTAAAAACTTGTAATTGTAAGATGGGGGGGGGGGCACGGTGATTACTTTTATCTATAATAATTATATTTTTAAGAAAGTTTTTGGAGACACAGTCAACAAGTCAACAATTGTAAACATTAAGTTGAAGTAAACACGAACTTGATAAATTTACTCTGACGGTGGATGAAAAATCCGAAACCGGTCAGGATCAATAGAAATACGTATGCCTGCTACGACGTTAAAATACCGGATTTTATCCGGCATTGCGGACCCATCCACATAATTCAATAAATTGATAACATTACCTAGAACTGTAGGTATTATAATTAGGTTGTTGTTGCTGCTGCTGCTGCTGCTGTTGCTGCTGCTGCTGCTGCTGTTGTTGTTGTTGTTGTTGTTGTTGTTGTTGTTGTTGTTGTTGTTGTTGTTGTGGCGGCGGTGTTTGTGGTGGCTGTTGACTAAGACTGTGCCATTGTTGAGTATTGTAATGCTGTACACTGTTAGTAGCTGTAGACATCAAGCTATGCATCTGTTGCATCTGTTGTTGGCTATGACTTGTATTGAAATTCGCCACTCGACCATTATAATACTCATGCTGGTGCTGCTGTTGTGGGGCCGGCGGTTGTAACTGATAGTGTTGTTGTTGTTGAGACTGTAACTGTTGCTGTGGTATAGGATATTGTTGTTGCGGCGTAGCAAGCGGTGGTTGACTACTGAAATTAATATGCTGTGTAGTATAGCCGGCCTGTTGATGTAGCGAAGCAAAACTTTGCATCTGCGGCGGTGGTCCAGACTGTTGTTGCTGTTGTGGCTGCAATACCTGAGCTTGCATAATACCTCCACCTATGCCAATCATATTCCCTGGGTTCAATTGATGACCTAACTGGTTGCTTTGTAGTTGATTTTGTTGATTAGCTAGCCTCTGGAGATCGGCCTGGATTTCATGTAAACTGGAATTCATTCTGAAAGAAGAGAAATTTTGTGTAGAGGTTTGTTTTTTCCATCGTAGTGAAAATTTTTCCGATAATTCTTGGTTAGATAAAAAGTCTGCCTTCTTTCCATCATGACCAGCACATTACACGAGTGCTATCATCTAATGGAAGCAAGCGATGCACTATCGGAAAAATCTACAATTATCGTGAAAATAATATATAAACAGAATCAAACAATTTAATATTTTTTTCCCTATTTCCCCTATTCAACAATAAAGCCAGCTAGATGATTATTTCTTTATTTCTTGTAACTCTGGGCTTATAAGTTTACCATAGTTCACCAAATTGTGATTCAAACTGAATATGGACTAACGGCCCTCTTCCATGTGGTACATTTAAAGATCTCTTCATTAGCCGGGTTTATCCTCTTCGAGGGGGAACCAATAGAAATGCATCGACTAGGAGATATTTAAGCAAAATCAGAAAATTAACGTTTAAGTATTTTTTTTTAATATAAACAATAGTTATGTTTGGCCGTTGTTAATCAAACAAGCAAAAATTAGTGGGCTGGGGAGAAAAGAAAAACTTTTTATCTTTAAAAGTTTATTCGACGTTTTGGACATCTATGGTGTCCTTCCTCAGGAACTGTTATGGAAGAGTCGAGAGTTGAATGCTGAACATTCCTTTAACAGTTCCTGAGGACGGACACCAAAGGTGTCCGAAACATCGAGGATAACTTTTAATGATAAAAAGTTTTTCCTTTAGCCCCAGCCAACTCACTTTTTGCTTGTTTTTTCTTTTTTTCTTTTTGTATTCATTCCTTTATTTCCCAGCTGCAGATTAAACATCAAGCAAATGTCATAAACTAAATGCATGTTATGAAAGGCAGCTGTAGAAAATATCTGATATTGTGGTGTTCTATACAGGAATTCAAGAGATATTACCGCTTTAAAAGGTGGGTTTTAAAAAGTGATATATAGATATTTAACGTAAAGCCTTTTTTATTCTTTCAACATAATTATCTAGGCCAAAACAAAGCAAAAAATTATCAAATTTATAAATGAATGATTTCAAGTTATTCAACAGGCTGCAGTGTATAATTACTATATCAAACTTTTTAGCACGGAAAATTTATAATTTTTTTTTCTTTTTCATAAAATACACTGTTACAAAAAAAATGGGAGCCATATTTTTCATAAAAAAACTCATTGTTTTACTGTGGGGAGGGACTAAGCCCTAAGCGATATAAAGTCCCTCTGGGCCCACATACCCACCCCAACGATCCTTCTCAGTGCACTTATCGGCCTCCGGACAGTGAGCTGTAAGAGGCTCCTAGGAAGAAAAAAAATCTAAGGGCAGCACTGCTGGACTCGAACCCGGGACCTCCGCGTTGGGGTGAAGGACCTTCAGCGCGCTACCACTGAGCTAGTCCCTTCCCTTAAAAAAGAAACAATAACTTTATACTTTGTCCTAACTTTGGTATATTTATGTTATGACTAATAACAGTTATTTACAATACTTTAACCATAAAAACTCCTAACTTTTTTGGGAATAAAAATTGAAAACAGTAGAAATGAATTTAGTGTGGCTTTCTGGTCTGGAACAGACATCGTAAGGGATGATTTTTTTATTTTAATTCCTTATTAATTTTAATTTTATCGTTAAATTACTTTATTTGCTCAAATTTATTAACAACAAAATGGTCATTTCTTTTGAGCAGAGGCTCTTGTGGAACAGGACGTTTAGGTCTGTCACGTTCTGCATAATTCATCGAGCAATCGTACATCTTAGGGAAACTGGGAAATACGGTCGGAAGTGGTCCTAGAAGTGATCCTTCGAAAGGTTGTGATCCAATCTTTCGCTCTCAATTCTAAGCAATCGGTTTCTTACAGCTACAGAGCTCAGGAATAATTTATTACAAGTTCGGGGAATCGCCGCAAGCTCTGAAACTGTTCGCAGACGATTGCGAGAAGTAGACCTGATGGCTACGGAACCAGCATCAGGGCCAGTACTAACTAGGAATCATCGTGTAAGCAGATTAGCTTTTGTCAATCGGCATCTCCATTGGAGTGTAAAGCTATTGGGGGGATGTTCTCTTCACAGATAAATCGCGATTTAGACTGTATTCTAAGACGGTCAAATTGGGGGGTGAAGTAGATGGCGTCCTCGTGTGCCCTCTGGCAAAACAAAAAAAAGGGGGGGGGGAGAAAAAGGCGACAATGAACCGGCCACAAACATATCGGCCTGCAAACGGTCTTTTTCAAGGCCCAGACAAAGCCCTGCTAAAGATTATATTCTGGAATGCGGGTGGCTTAAGAAATGATAAATTTTTAGAATTGAAGAAACTGATTTCAGACAATGATGTAGATGTTTTTAGAATTGTGGAGGCGGATGCAGCAACCTCCAACATAAAGTTTTATCAGATGCTTGGGTACCAAACTTATCACCTCGGGCGGGCTAGATCACATTCCTCTGGAATAATCGTCGGGTGCAAAGGTTCTTTAATAGCTTAGGCAAGGAAGCAGATGGAGACTGGCGATCTGTGCGAAGCAGTTGAATTAAATGTTTGGAAGGATCGTTCCACAAGGAAATTTTCTTTGTTTATCATCCTCCCCGGAATAAGCCAAACCTGACTTGGCTCGAGGCAATCTGGGATTCAAATAGTGTACTATGTGGTGACCTTAATGCCCTTCAACCAGGTGGGGCTACAGTGCCACTGACTGCATAGGTCAAATATGGGAAGATTTTGTCTACAACAACCCGGTCGCATTTTCGGTAATACCAATCATAGCCCTACTTTCCTGTCGTACGCTGGCCACTCCTCGCACCCGGATATGATCTTTGCGCATCCTGCTGTATCTAAAGGAATCTATCATGATTTGATTAACGGCCCAGATGGTTTTGGGCATAAAGCGTTGCGAGTTGAACTGAAAATAGCTCCCAAGAGAATTCCTGAAAAACAAATAGTAAGATGGAATCTAAACAAGGCTGACTGGATAAATTACACTAAAGAAATTGATGAACGCATGAGAAACATAGATTTGAGCTCAAATGTGAATGTCTCTAGGAAAAATCCAGAAAGTTATTCTAAAAGCTGCAGGAAAAACTATCCCAAGAGGAAAATGAAACGATACAGCCCTTTTTGGAATGATAAATTGCAAAAACTAAAACTAGAGAGAGATTCTGCTAGAGCCACTGCCGAAAGAACTAAAACACCGGAGGATTATGTTAGTTTAAAAAAGAAAACAGCTATTTTTAAAAAAGAAATTATTCAGTCTAAACGCTCCAGCTACCAAAAGTTTCTTAGCAAACTTGATTTCAGGAAGGATGCCCATAGGGCACACAAATTTCTTTCCCAATTAAATAATGAAAATGACTCTAAACATAACCCGTTTAAAAGTGAAGATAAACTGCTCACGGATGACTTGGATATTGCAAAATCCTTTTGTAAGTACTATTGCAATAGCAGTAATTTCAGACCAATTTCAGACGATTTTCTCCTTCAAGAACTGGATCTGTCTCTACAAAAAATTCCTTCTAACAAAAGCGCCGGTCTGGACGGTATAATGCCAGAGTTTTTGAAACATATGGGTCCCAAATCTAAAGATGTCCTGTGAACTTTCTTGAATGATGTTTGGAGTTCACATATGCCCAGCATGTGGCGGAAAGCAGAAGTGATACCTATTCCTAAGAAGGGCAAGCTGTCAGATAAAGCAGAAAGCTTCAGACCTATAGCGTTAACGAGTATTTTTTGTAAACTTATGGAAACATTAGTACTAAGGAGGTTACAAGAATTTCTAGAAGAAAATAACATCCTATCAAACAGACAAGCAGGGTTTAGGAAACACCGCAGCACAACTAAACAGATAATTAGGTTCTCGCAAGAGGTAAAAGATGGTTTCCATAGAAGACAAAGTGCTTTAGCAGTTTTTGTGGATTTCCAAACGGCTTATGACAGGGTCTGGAGGAGGCTTCTGCTGGAAAAGCTGCTTGGGATAGAAGTAAATGGTAAACTTTTCAAGTTTATTGCCTCGTTCCTCGCTCAGCGATTCATACGGGCCAAGTACGGGAATGCTGATTCCCCCTATAAGCAGATAAAACAGGGACTTCCTCAGGGCTCGGTCTTAAGCCCAACACTTTTCTGCATAATGATAAATGACGTGGTACCACACCTGGAAGCAGTACCAGGAACTAATGCACTTTTGTATATAGACGACATGGTTGTGTGGGAACTACTAGCATGTTTCAGCCTTAGAAACGCATTTAAATGGAACTCTGGTGCGATTACGGGATTGGACAAATGCAAATGAAATGAATGTTAATTCCACTAAAACAGTGTCGCAACTTTTTAGTCTGACCATTAAGCACCATAATGTGTCTTTAAGGTACAATGGACAACCACTTCGGATAACCGACGCGGCTACCTAGAATTGTGGAGGCGGATGCAGCAACCTCCAACATAAAGTTTTATCAGATGCTTGGGTACCAAACTTATCACCTCGGGCGGGCTAGATCACATTCCTCTGGAATAATCGTCGGGTGCAAAGGTTCTTTAATAGCTTAGGCAAGGAAGCAGATGGAGACTGGCGATCTGTGCGAAGCAGTTGAATTAAATGTTTGGAAGGATCGTTCCACAAGGAAATTTTCTTTGTTTATCATCCTCCCCGGAATAAGCCAAACCTGACCTGAATAAGCCTATTTGGGAGTGCATAACAGACTGGGATGGAATGAACACGTGGACTCTCTTGAAGAAAAAAGGAAAAAGAGAATGAGCCTCCTTAGTAGATTCGCGGGCACTAAATGGGGCGCTAATCAGGACGTGCTAGCCTTGGCATACAAAACGTACATACGGCCGGTAATTGAATACGGCAATGGATTACTTATTACTGCCGCGGATTCTGTGCAAGAACGGCTAGAAAAAGTCCAAAACGTTGCGCTTAGACAGATTTCAGGGGGTCCAAAGTCCACTCCTATCGCGGCTATGCAATTGCAATCGGAAATATACCCCCTAAGAGTTCGGCGAGAAATTGCAGCTCTAAACATGAAAGAGAGGCTAGCAAGATTGAGGATTCATTATTGGGAAAAAGATAGACCACCTGAAGTCGCAAGGCTAAAAACTCAGGTAAAATTTTCAACTCAAGTGGATGCTATTCACCAAAAATATAATTTATTCCTTGGCAGGAGGGAGCCTCTGCACAATGAGTCGTACTGGAAAATAAGGAGAACACCATTGTTACGTCTCCATCCAATGCGACCGAGTTAAGAGCTCTAGCCCTTGAAATGCTAGAGAATGCTATCCATCTCCTCCTTGGACCCACATCTATACTGACGGGTCAGCAGAAGGTGCCACTAAAAATGCGGGAGCTGGAGTGTATGGTATCGACTTCCAGTTTTCAGAACCTGTTGGAACGTGGGCATCAAATCTCGATGGGGAGATCCGAGCTATCCTGATAGGTTTGAAATATATGGGTGAAAAGACATTGGACAAAGTGGTGTTTCTCAGTGACTCCCAAGCTATGTTAATAGCCGTAACGGGATCTCAAAGTGGAAATTCCGCAGATGTAAGAGCCTGCCAAGAAATGGTTGAAAAGGCTCTTACAGAAGGGAAGCAGCTGGCTTTCCAATGGATACCTGCACATTGTAGTTTACCAGGGAACGAGCAGGCCGATAACTTGCGAAACAGGGGAGTCAATGTGATCAGCCCGACTACGCAATGTGTTTTGCTTCGGCTAAAAGAGTTATAGGTAGCCACTTAACTTTAACTTTTTCCGGTTAAAGGAAAAATCACACGCGGAGTTAAAGAGCATGGCCGCTGAAAAGCACGCCACGGTGCTAGAAAATAAGATACCTGCCGGCCTTCCAAGAAAAGATTCTGTCGTGTTATTCCGAGGAATTACAGGGCATGATTACCTCCAAGCCCACCTCCACCTCCACAAAATAAGTATAAAGGACTCGCCGATTTGCCCATTGTGCAATAACGGCGTAATGACCTTTCAACATCTGAACGCGTGCCCTGCATTACAGGGTATGAGTAGTATTTATGAAAAATATTGGGCTGCCAGACAAATTATTATTATTTGCCTGTGGGGAGGGAAACCCTACGCTATCCAAAGCCTCAATGGGCCCATGTAGCTACCCCAAGAAAAACAACAACAAACCGAGTCTAGAACAAAAATCCAGACCCGGATCTTATCCATCTAAGATTCACCGCAGTTCGAATAAACCGGACAATAACCTTAAGCGGAAATAGCCTTAGCTCTTCCACAGACATCCTATTCCGACCAAAGGTCCTGAACCTAATTTCCTCACAACCCAGGCAATCAGTCATAAGGTAGATGGATGTTTCCTCCTCTGTCTCACAGACTCTACAAAATGGATCGGCATGAGCCCCATTATGTAGAGATGTCTCCTTAAACCCCAATGTCCAGTAAGAGATCCAACCAGATGCCTGAGAGCGCTCCGTGAAAAACACAGCAACGTCTCACTAATGGCCTTGTCCGAACCCCGGATGAGCATTTTGGACTGGAAGCCTGACAGACATGTGCCAGAAGACAGCAGGCTCGGGACCAGTGAAAGGAAGCGAGGCGCCTAATTTGGCAAACCTATCCACCTCCTCATTCCCAAAAATTCCCATGTGACCTGGCACCCAGACTAGAAGCACATCCTTCAAGAACATTCTAACACCAACCTGGAAGTGAAGACACATGAACTCAGCGCCTTCAGCGCAGCCTGGCTGTCCGAGCAGATACAAACACCTTTCAAGTTAGTGTTACGTACTCTCTCATCCAAAACACAACAAAGAATAGCATAAACCTCAGTCTGGAAGACCGTGGTCCATTCACCAAGAGATACTGTCAAATGATCTCCGGTCTCAAAATAGACCGCAGCTCCAGACCTACCATCCATTCTGGAACCGTCCGTATAACACCGGAAGTAATTATCAGGTATCACGCCAGACGGACCGAATCTTGACCAATCTTCCCTAGAGGGTAACCTGACACTGTAAGAATGCTCGAAAACAAAAGTCTATTCTATCAGAAGGAAAACCTGTAACAGGAACCTTCAAAAGCATCTCGCATGAATGGTAGAGTGACCACATCGCTTTCCCTGCCAAAATCCTGCCTGTTTAATTCTATAACAGGCTTTCATTGCCATAGTTTTCACCGCTACAAAGAGCGGTGGAATTCCTAATAAAGTCTCCATTGCAGCTGTAGGCGTGGTCCGCATCGCACCGGTCACCGCCTGCCAAGCCAAGCGTTGAATATCCTCAAGCAGCAGTCTAGCGGATCTTATCTCAATGCGACGCCACTATACCACAGCCGCATATAACAACCTAGATTTAATAACCATACCATTAATCCAAAACATCATCTTGGGAGTAATCCCCCAATTTTACCTACGATTCTTCGACATTGCCAAAAGGAAATAATTGCCTTTTGATGCTGTGCCTTAACATGTTTCGACCATAAGCTGCCAGACAAAAACATGGCTTAACGCCTTTATCGCGGGATAGGAAAAAAAAAAAAAGACGGTCAAATTCGAGTAAGGAGAAAGCAGGGGCTGCGCTTCATTCAATATACTTCTAGCGCAAGTGCTCTTCAATGACAATCAATTATGTTTGGATAAGTTTGGGTTTGGATAAGTTTGGAAGCCTGCACCGAGTTAATTGCTGTTAAAAAAGGGCGTAATAGCTAACTGCTGCTAGGTATGTTGAAGAAGTTATTCAGAGGCAGTCATACCGTTTGCTCTTTATCAGAGACAGTTTCGTGCTGCGTGATAACTCCAGACCACACACAGCTAGAGTTGTCACCCGCTTCTTGGAGGAATTCGGTATAAATGAAATCGATTGGCTTGCACATTCTTCGGACATGAATCCTATAAGGCGTCAATTTGGAGCATGCAAAAAAGGCGTGTTAGAGCTCGTGATCAGCCTCCAACTATTCTGCAATAGCCCTACAAGAAGAATGAGATGTCGTACGACAAGAGACGATTCAAAACCTGATTGCCTCAATGCCCCGCCGTATAAGCGTCTTTACTATAGCCCAAGAAAGCAATACCAATACTAGTGAATTTTTTTTAAAAAAGGTATCCAAATTTCGTAAATATGATTTTTAATTTTTTATTTTTTAAAACAATCCAAAAGAGTTAGTGTACAAAATTGACACTTTAAGATAGTGAATGTATTCAATTCACTAGTGGCTAGTGAATTGTATTAAAAATAAATTGTTGCAACAAATGTTATTTATTAATGAAAAACATATATCCGGGAAAATTTAAAGGCACTTTTGAAGGAGAGGTGGGAGTTAGGTTTATCTAAAGTGCTATTTCAGATTAATACACAATTCTATCATCTAAATAATATTAATTAGAATTAAATATGTTGAATTCCAAACTTGAAGAAAATCGGATGATCGAAAGCATTTTACTGAAAAGTATTTTTCAGTTTTCTGCTATTTTCTCTAAAACGGCTCCAACGATTTTCTTTAAACTACTCATATAAAGAGATACAACTATTATTTGAAACATTTCTCTGGGTAAACTCATTTAAGGGGGCTTTCAGGGGAGGGGGAGGGTTATTCTTTTCTGTAAAGTGCTGTCTTAGTTAATTATATAAATCTACCGTCCAAACAAAATTAATTAGGAATAAATAGTTTGCCAAAATTCCGAGTTTCAAGAAAATTAGTAAACCGAAAGTGCGTTTTACTGTTGTTTTTTTAGGTTTCGCGATTTTCTCCTTAAAAAAAAACACCGACGAATTTAATTAAATTTAGTACGCTAACTATAAAATTTGTCAATTATAATTTTGTAAACTGCAATAAGAAAATTTGTGTGGGTGTTTCAAACCTGATTTTTTTTTTTGCTGAGTGTACATAACTAACACGTAAAAATTCAGCAATAATTGAAAAAGAATGTCCTACTGTAGATTTGGAAGTTTATCCTTCTGAACTGTTATACTTAACCCATATTTTAATATCAGCTGATTGGTACATAATTATCTGTACCAATACTAATTCTGAAATAGTGCAATCTGATTGGCCGCTGTGAAATCAAAACCTTTTTTTATTTCATTTTATTTTTGTTTAATTAATTATTGATAACATCCAACTTACTGGGCTATAGACTGCTGGTATGTTTCAATATCCATATTATCCATATCCGGAGTTTTCCTTTCTTCCGTGAATCCATCACCAGATAACCACTTCTGTTCCACTTCGGTTATGTCCTAATTTTGTTTATACATAAATAAATACTTTAATAAATTTTCATTCAATAAACAAATACAACTAACTATAAATTAAAAAGAAAAAATTTTTTTTAAAAATAAAACTTATTCACAACAACGTCATGCAAAATAAGTCTGTCTGTAAACATTTAGTAAAGAAAAACAGAGCAAATATTATTTTTTAGGAAATAACTGATTAAACAGTTTATCATCAGAAATACAAAAAAAAATTGCTAACTGAAACTACAATAACTGGAGTACTCAATACAGTAATTTATAATGTTAAAAAAAAGATTTTGTGCACAATGGTTAATTTTGGAAAAATTAGAAACCAATGAGTTCCTTGAAAAATGAAATAATTAGTCATGAAGAGAAATTGTGAGCTGCTTGTTTTTAAATTTAATGCAATGTAAATTAAAGAAACTTTGTCTCAGTATGAAAGCATTAAAAATGAAAAGCTTTAGTTTGTTATAAAAGTGAGTAGAGTACGCTTCCCCAAAAAATTTCAAAGCAATTGCAAATAAAAAATAAATCGCTTTTCAAAGAAATGGAATCTACATGCAATCAAAGCTGATCAACAATTAAAAATTATAACAGCTGTACAATAAAAAAAAGGGGAAAGATTGTAATAGAATTTAGTGTTAAACACGATTCTCACACTACTTTTTTTTACTACGAATCTCTAAAAATTTTGTTTTTTAAAGTTGAAAACTTTTACTGAATGCCTGAGAGGAGCCGCCGAATGACATAATTCCCTATTACGAAACATCAATATTACCTCAAATTTTGTTTTAATTGGTGGGCCAAGTTTAAGAGAAATACAATTAGAACCCCCCCTCCCATAAAAAAATACAACAGCGATTGGAATTAAAAAGAAAATTAAGTAAAGCCTCACTTGATAGTGATTTCTAAAAAGAATTCAATTTGAACTTGGTGCAATTTTTTTTTTTTTAGTGAATGAATATGATTTTGCTCTATAACTAAAACTAAAAAAAAAAAAGATTATTTACTTTTAATTTTACGATTTTAATTTAATTAGTTTTCTAAAAAAATAACTGATTCTCTGCTCGTTTTTTCCTCTATATTATTTATTTGAGAAAGCACTTTTCACATTTGAACATAACGTTTTAGTTCTGTTCTTATAAATATATAGGACAGTCATTATCATTATTGTAAGATATGAGATAGTTATAAAGCAGATTAATGAAAAAGCCTGAGAAGCGTTGAAGCGGAAATACTAAATAAATCCAAACTAATACTATTATTATTTGTCTGTGGGGAGGGCCAAAGCCTCACTGGGGCCATATAGCTACCCAAACTAATACTAAGAAAATTTCGAACCTATAATATTCCACAAATAATTATACTGTTATTTTCATATTTAACGTAATACTAAATGTAGACCTAATTAAAAATTTCAACCTTCCCTTTTCTACTAAATACGTTTTCCCACTTATTTTTCGATTTAAGTATTAAAAAGTTTACTCCATATCTCGATATATTTGTTATATCGATATTTAATTATTGATCAGCCTAGCTGTAATGTTACGTGAAGTTTTATTTTTAAATTATTTATTATTTATTTGGTTAACTGAAAATTACAATAGACTTTGGAAAATCGTTTGGTTAGTATTAAAAGCTTAGTGCAATGTTTTAGGAAAAGTGTTTTGAAAGTTTTAAGAAAATTCTGTACAACGTTTTTAAACGTAATAAAAAAAAAAGTAAACAAAACAAAAATAAATAAATACCTGCAGTGAGAACGGCCTGGGTGGCTTATTCTCTTTACTGTGATCAGAAGCGGCTGCAGTCTCACGACCGGGATCAGATTCTGGTGACTTCACTACCTTAGCCTATAAAGACCGACACCACCAAAAGTGCAAAGTTAGACACAGCGCGCACACCACCATACCCCAGAAGAAAAACTCATCCAAAACATACATTTTTTTTTTTCATCCAACATAATAATAATAATGACGCACCATGCAAAGAAAAAACATTAAAAAATATTGTAACACATAGAAAAGTGCGGCGCGACGTGCGATAACTTTACAGTGGTATTTACAAAAAAAAAAAAACTTCAAGTATACTTTCAGCAAAAAAAAAAATATATATATAAAAAAAGGGAGGATATTTGCAAAACGAGGATTATTTGATGTGCAATTTAAGGGATCACGGCTAAATCAAATCTCCCCGGACGAATACACATATACAGACAGATAAACGAGGTTATACTGGACGTTGGTTTATTATCGCTTCTTTTCTTTCTACTCTTTCTTCTATTTGCCTTCTTCCTTCCTTTCCTTTATTTTTTTACTATCTTTTTTTTTTTTTTTTTTTTAATAAATAAGCCTGTTCATACTCAAGAAAAGCTTTCTCTTTTAATTTGTACATAAAAATTAACACAAGGCGCTCAGTGATAGTTTAATAACCATGACACGAGTGGCGTGCCCAGCATACCGTGGAAACTTTTAGTGAAGAGTGGAAGTGCAAGAAAATATTATACACACACACATATATATATATATACCCTCCATCTTCATCGCTAGTCGCTTCCTAAATGGGTCAATGCATCGTAATTTCTACATTTATCAATTATTTTACTTTTTGCTAACTATCTAAATGTATGTTTTTCCCACAAAAAGAATCCATTGTAATTGCTATAATTCTCCGATGAGCGCATTTTAATAATCATTAGCTGATTAAATAATTATTATTAATAACGCACGCTAATGAATAATTACGTAATTAATGGATAATAAAGGATCCTCTAGTTAAATAAAGATTTCCTACATTTTATTGTAATTCCTTACTAACTATAATCCCATGTCCATTTTTTTGCAACTGTCCACTTCATTCAGAGCGTAAGAAAAAAAAAACCGCGAATTGAAAGAAAAATCTTGTGGTTACTCTACCTAATAAATGTTATCATACTTTTAAACTAGTAGTTGCATATTGTGTGTGTGTTCACCACTTCCAGATTGCATTTTTTTGGGCTTTGTGTTTTATGGCCCAAGGCTGAATGTAAATAAAATCTTTTAGAAATAACCTTACTAATAATCTGTGCTTATCACTGCTGTCTACGAAAGTGAAAATAAAATATGCCCCTCCCTTTGGTAATGTTGCAGTAGTACTAAGCCTGACGATAGAAGTTGGAGCTTCTGGTGTGATCTCTCAGTTAAAGCTATCAGATTTTAAGAAAAAATATAAGAATCTAAGCGTACTGGACTCCCCCCACGCGGAGGGCCCGGGATCGAGTCCAGCTATGCTACCCTTAGATTTTTTCTTCCTAGGAGCCTCTACAGTTCACTGTACGATGATGGACAGTGTTGTCTGTAACGAAAGAACACTGTCCGGAGGGCGGCCACTGAGAAGGTTCCGGGCGCCAATGATCATAGATTCTGACGCGCCTTAAAAAAAAAAAATGGAACCGCTCGTCGGGAAGTGTTCATCGATAGGATGTACGCTGCGTCAGGAACTAAGCTGACAATACGGCACTCTTCTTCCTTTGGTATTTAGGGGTACTGCACTTCTATGAAAACATCTACTGTGCCTTTCGGAGCATTGTCAGTGCACAATATACTCCGCGCAGCATACTTTCGCTACAGTACCGGGTGAGTAGTGAGCTGTAGAGGCTCCTAAGAAGAGAAAAATGTAATTGCTGATGGGCTCGAAGCCGGGATCCCCGCAAGAGAATCCAGCGCGGTACCATTGAGCTAAAACTTCCCCTTGATACGGTACTCACAATACATGTTTTTTCCAGAAGTATCCGAGGAAAAAAATTTTAGTAATCTAATTTAATTTAACTGATCCAAAATTCTATTGATTCGGTAATTCGTTTATTTCTCCATAGGGAGAGAATTGGAATAGATATTCCTTCCGGGATTTTGGCGTCCCTATCAATATCTCAGACTAGTAACACGAAACAACACTTACACTGATACCCCTGATATTCATACAATCAAAAAAAAGTCAGTAAAGATGGCTGTATTGTATGTAAGTATTTGTGTTTAGCGAACCCACAGGCACTGATTCACACTTTGCCGAGAAAAAACTCTCTACATATAAACACCTGACACAAAAGGGAATCAAAATGGATCTTTTTTATGTTGTAATGGATTTGGCTTGTTAGCATTCTTTACTTATCTAACATCTAAATCCGTACCATGTTTGCATAATATAATATTTCAGGTGCAATTTTATCGCATAAAAACAAAAAATTGTACTGTCGCACGATGCTCCATTTTTATGAAACATGAACATAAGGATATGAAACATAACATAAGAAGGTGTGATAAATTTGACAAATCGAGAAGAGAAAGATAGTTCCGTGGGTCGGCATGGAAGAAGTCCATTTCCTTCAGTTACTTCCTTTTCTACAGTTACTCACAAAAAAAAACTGGTCCAACTCCAAAAAATGCACTCTGCCATTGAGAGAGTACATCTTTCATGTAATTCGTGGTTTATTCAGAATTATGGAATTAATTTTAACTTTCTCTAGGCATTATTGAAACTATTTCTTTATATATGCTTCATTGCCGAACCAAAAGCAATATTTATAATAGTAAATCCAATTATAGTTTGAAACTAAATGTGAATTGAAAAAGATTATTTGAATGAAAATATGTCATGCTTGTTGAATATATGGAATTTAAAATTAAGTGAGTAGAAGTAGAACTTGAAAGATCTAAATTTGTTCTTTACAAAGAACAAGGAAAATTTACTGTCAGCAACTCCAACATTTATATTAGTTTATCCTATATAAGTGATATTGTTGATCTGATCTAGTTGGGCCAAATTAATAAGTCCCTTTTTTTTCTGCTGACATCACAAAACAAACAGAAGATAACTGTACATTAGCGTATTTAAAAAAAAAAAAAATATCAACCACTATAGCCTCATTATGTTGTTTTGATCAATTCAGTAGTCATAAAAAGAATAATTCTACAATTACTTATTTATGTACAAGTTTTCGTAAAGAGAATGTATTTTCTAAAGTAAAATATACACAAATAAGCTTGTGGTAGCATAATCGCTATAAATTTGGACTCAAAAACAAACAAAAAAATATTAAATTTACTACTTCTACGACATTAAAGGCTGAACAATCTAGAGACTAAGAAAAAAACAATATTCAACCTTTAATGTTTTACAATAATCTAATGATGAAAACAAAAGGATGCTATTTGTGCAAATGACCCAAAAAGAAATTATTGAAAGAACGGAATGGGAAATTCCTAGATATATAAACACTCACCTTGGATACAGCCTGCAAAAATGCAGCTTTCCCTACTTTTTGTCGTTGCCTATTCAACTGGGCTTCCATTCTTCGCTTTTCACTTTCGATCCGTCTTCTTTTTTCTTCTAATTTCATTCGTATGTTCATCAACTGAGATCCCATGATGCCGTTGTCAACTACATCGTTTACAGCTGTTAACAATTTTAAGAAATCTGGTATGAAACAGTAGCACTTTCTTTCTGCCAATCTCACAATCTGATTTTATACAAATTTTTGAAACTGGGAAACAGGGTATTGCTGTTTACAAACCTCCCACAAATGCGCTCACTTTCACTCTCTCAAAAAAAAAGACCAAAAACTACAGAAGATTTACCATTATCAATAATCTGTTCACAATTCTGACTCGCTTTCGACTGTTGCTGCCATGTAGTTGTATTGTTGGGTAGGGCGGCAAATGTTGTCACCTTCTTCTCTTTATCTTGAGTGATTCGAGATTCTAAAAAAATCATATTCCAAAAAAAAGCAAAAATCAGGAATTTTTCAAAAATAATTTTTTTTTTAATATATAATTATTTGTTGTGAAAATATTTCAATTTTTTTTTATATCTAAATAGACATGCATAAAATTGAGAAAATACTAGCTACATAACATTCATGCATCATCACAATATAAATACAATAACACAATTTGTAACATTACATAAGAGTAAAACTGCTAATGAAACACAGAACCGAAGAATAGAAAATGAATTAACAGAAAAATGTATACAGGTTTATGATCTTATAAAAGAAAGGATTCGTTCAATTTTTTTGTGAATGATACGGTAAGGAAGGGATGTTGTTCAATATTGTTAATATTTAACATCAATATCTAATGATCGATGCAGCAATTGCAAATATAAGAACTTTGCTTCTTCTCTTTTTTAACACATTAAATCAGCATTTGTAAAAATCTATAATAGAAAATAATTAGGAAAATTGTTATTATTTAAATTCAAATGAATGATTAATAATAATAACCATTAAGTATAGGTGTTTGCGGTGGACTTGGATCCAATAGCATCTGCTGTATGCCAGCACTACTTCTAGTCTGATCGGCTCTTCTCTGTGATTCGGTGAAACTGTTCGTCCTGGACAATGATACCCTCTGGGTGCCAATTTCACTAGCTATTTAAGCATATTGCCACAAGTTATATAATGCAATACTAATAAATAACGATGAATGTGATTAGTGGAGATCAATATTATTGTTTGAATAGGGGAGGGTCTCTTTTAAACAGTTTACATAATAAAATATCCAGCGTGTACTTATGTTCATTAAACAATATGAGCAGAGAATTAGTGGTTAATAATTAATAAAATATACTTACCCATATATAAGCCTTGTTTACAATGGTCAGGTTGAAGGAATCAAGAAAAATGGACAAACTTATTCGGCTTTGGTCTAAAGAGATGGAGTCGGCGACAAAGATGTTATATTTTTGTAAAGAAAGTGGATATAAAGAGCTAGATCTACTGCAAGGTGAAAGATTCTGTTGTGACACCCTTGGTATGACAGTGTATGTACATAGAATGTAATCATCTCTACTTGAAGAGTGTACAAGAAATTTTTGCTTTTAACTTCATTTCGAAGAGACATTAATGCCAATTTTATTTAATTTTTGTTAGCATATCTTGACAATTATATTACTCTCAATTTAAAAAAAAAATTGATAAGAAGTACTTACCACCAATCTCTTACTGAGTTACTAATTTGTCAAATATTTATCGAATTTGGAATTTTTTTTTTTTTAATGGATTCTGTTTAGTTTTACAAAGAGCTGATCCGTGAAGTATATTGGAAAATCATTCTAGAGGAACATCTGTTTAGCCAGGGCTCCCCCTCTACAACTCCCCTACAATCAATTTTCAAAAACCTATTCCGTAAAATCGCACTTTCGGTTAATTGATTTGTTTCAGATTCGGAATTCTATCAATGCTTTTTAATGCGTATTAATATTATGAGATGGTAAAACCATATATTTTAAAGTAAAAAGAAAGTAAAGTCGTAATTCCGGTGATGAATTTTGTCCGATATCGTCGGGCCAGATGCGGTCCAACAATTCCAAGTTTAAGCTCCTGCGACTTTTTGTTTTGAGATATTCTGTTAAAACACAGACATACATACATACATATATTCACACACACACACACACACACCTAAAAGCTAAAAACATATTTTTCGTATTCAGGGGCCCTAAACATGTATTCCCGGTTTAAAACTCAATTTCGAAAATCTGACACGATCGTAATACTTCCTCTTGCTAGTAATCTTATTAGAGAAAGTAGATAGAAATGAAGATTAGAGGTTTTTCCAGAGTGGCCAACCTTGGATGGTTGGATTTTGGAAAAAATGTTCATGTCGGATCTTCTGGTGATGTATGACAGAATATCTAGTCTTGAAGTTTCTGTGATATGCAGTTTTTTAATTTTTTTATATATTCATACAAATATCTACGATTTTCTTTAGAATCGCTTTTTCTTGGACAATATTTGGTGAAAACCCGTAAACGAAAAGTCTGAAATTAATGGTCTTAACAGCATCAACCACCTAGCAACTCTACCACTGTAAACCAGGCTTAGATGATAATACAATTACACACTCTGGATTAATAAGGAAAACAGAATTTTGTTAATTGTAAAAAAAAGAAGGGTATAAAGAAAATTTATTTACATATCCCTATTTTAATTTTAAGGAGGATTTAATTCAGCAGCGGGTACATTATTCAGTTAATGTTTCAAATGTGATAAAATCCAAAAGTTTTTCTAAGGGATGTTATCGTAAGAAGCGTTGGAAAAGACGTATCTTTAATTTAATTTGGAGGTGATGAAACAAATTTGATCTCTGACTACCGTTTTTGAAGGCAGTGTTGTTAACAACATCCGGTTCCAGTAATGTTTCTTGTATTCCTGCACTGCTTCTAGTTTGATCAGCTCTACGTTGTGATTCAATAAGGCTATTTCTTCTGGACAGGTTTACTATTCTTGGGCTCGAATCAAATCCGCTGACTGTACAATAAATATTCTTGTTTTTTTTTTTGTTTTTTCACCCCAAGTTAACTCACAAGAATTTCTGAAAACTAAAGTAGAGAGTACCATTGTTTTGTATGGTCGGTGATTGTGGAGGACTTGATTCTTGTAATGTCTCCTGTACGCCGGCACTACTTCTAGTCTGATCGGCTCTTCTCTGCGACTCTGAGAAACTATTGTTCCTTGACACTGCCCTTTTAGTGTTACGAGTATCAATATCATCTTCGCCAGCTGGTAATTCATTGGCGCATACAAAATAATAGTTAAAGTTCTTAACAATTTATATGCAAATCCACTGAGATGTTAGTACTAAAGCTATCTTGAATGAAAGGTGAATTTCTAATTATATGATATTTTCACCTACACCATTTTTTCAAACATATATGAAAGTCTGTTATATATATCAATGTTAACTTTTATTTAGCAAGATTATTATTCCTACAGAGTAGCAGTCTAAATGTTTGTAATAATATTTAGTAAACTTCATTTAAATGAATTTCAATTATCTTATGAATTATAAACATTATCATAACAAGCACATTCTTGAATTTCAAAAGTATTTTTCTTGAATTTTATAAAGAAGAGATCCTTATAATAAATTCATTCTACATTGATTAAATGTAAAGAGATTGAAAACGAAGACTAATTAATCATTATAAAAAATCAAACTCTAAAATTCAAAAAATCTTTTGAATATCTTAAGATTAATGTTATCATCATAAACTACATGTTAATTTCACCAAATATTAGTACAATAAAAAATTATTTAATAACGAGGAAGTTTAAAACATTTTAAATTACATTTTAAGTTCACAATAGTACAATTGTTTAACATTAGTTCCTATAATCGCAACGCTTGAGTAAGGCGAGAGATAAAATTGACTGAATCCAGTTTACGGTTCAGTCCCCGTTCATTCATAAAAAAAAAATCTGGTTTGGAACACTCACAAATTTCTCTTACTCCAGTTCTCAAAATTATAATTGACAAATTGTGTAGTTTGTGTACCAAATTTAATGAATCTGTCGAAAACTGAAAAAACTGTTCTGTAAAAGCGCAATTCCGGTTTACTAATTTCCTTGAAACTCGGAATTTTGGCCATCTATTTATTTCTAATTAAGTTTGTTTGGATGATGCAATTGTATAATCAACTATAATAGCACTTTAGGGAAAAACATAACCCCACCCCTCCCCTAAAAGTGCCCTTAAATGAATTTTCCCAGAGAAATGTTATGAATAAAAGTTGTAGATCTTTGTATGTTTAGTTTATATAAGGAGTTTCAAGAAAATCGTCGGAGCCATTTTTGAGAAAATTGCGAAAAAGTGAAAAAATCATTTAGTAAAGTAGTAAAGTTAACGCACTTCCGGTTATCCGATTTTTTCAAACTCGGAATTTCAACAACATATTCAATTCTAATTAACATTATTTAGATGGCATAATTGTCTAATAAACTGAAAGAGCACTTTAGATGTAAACCTAGCCCCACCCTTCTCCCAAAAGTGCCCTTAAATGAATTTTCCCAGAGAAATATTTCAAATAAAAGTTGTAGCTCGTTGTATGTATAGTTGATATAATAAGCTTGAAGAAAATCGTCGGAGCCATTTTTGAGAAAAACGCAAAAAAGTAAAAAAAACTAGTAAAGTGGTACTGCCGGTTGAGGAATTTTGACAGATAACGTACAGTCAGATCCCATGGTAATACCTAAACGGAATATCAAGTTTTAACTTTCTGCGGTTTTTCGTTTTTGAGCTGTGCTGTCCACATACTCACAGACCATTTGCTAAAAACCACTTTTTTGGACTCAGGGACCTCAAAACGGATATTTCCGGTGAAAACTCGATATCGAAAATTTGACACGATTACAATACTCTTCTTACTAAGAGTAAGGAAAGTAAAAAGTGTAGTTTACATTTGAACATCCTCCTCATCTGATGAAACAAACTTATGTTTTAAATCAAACCCCTTGCCATTAGATTTAGACAGAAGTTATTTTAACGACTGTTGGGAAGTATGCTATCATATTCTTAACAAAATTATGAAAACTAATCATTTTTTTGCTTAGATACATATAAGCACACATATTTCCACCACTTTCACGGCTTTACTTGTAGCAATTTCTTATTTTTTTTTTTAATAATGGATTTTAACTCTCACTCAGTGCTATTCAGCAATATCCGATTTTTAGTTGTTAGACGTGTAAAGGAAATGGACTTAAAGCTAAAATCCACGTCGATCTAGAAGATACATTGAGTCAGTGTCAGTGTTTGATCATTTTAAGCGAATGTGGGTTTACCTTGGGATCGCTAAATCGATAATTGTGTATACCACTAACTATATATTCCTTATGTGTAACGAAAAACACTTGAGTTTCCGGGTTGAGACCGCGTCAATGGTTTGCTAAAAACCGACGTTTTGCCCATGTTGCAATGAGCCTCTTCAGAGTTGTTACCCCTTGATAGCCAACAAGGCACTGAACCTTAGTAGAGAAGGGGCGTGGCTCCTTCCTTCGTCATCTTGATTGCCTTCTTCATCGCCATGTTTACTATAGGTGGTGGGCGGGGCTTAATTTTCTCTTCCTTGCGGTGGTGATCAAGAAGACAGTCAATATGGTGGTCAAGGTGGCGGATGAAGGAGCAGGCCCCTTCTCTACCAAGAGTCAGTGCCTTATTGGCTTTCAAGATGTAACGACCCTGAAGCGGATCATTGCAACATGGGCGAAACATCGGTTTTTAGCAAACCACTAACGCGGTCTCAACCCGGAAACTCAAATGTTTTTCATGAAAATGGCCGCGGAAACCTAAAAGATCTTATGTGTAATGCTGAATAATGGAATTATCAATGTAACTGTAACAATTATAGTAAAACAATGACAAAACGCACCGAGAACAATGGTCTCGCCTATAAATGCGTTCCTGTAAACTAATTGATCATGAAATCGTTAAAAAACGTTAAACTAAAGCGCCCTATTTATTATATTTATATAGATATCTAAAAATAAATTTTATAACGCAATAACATGAATGAATTATATACAGCGATGTCAATAAATGTCAATTCATAAATAAAGAAATGGAATAATATTAACAGGATTAGTCTTCTAAGATCTAGGAATAACCTGTTTTGCAAAATATGAAATGTATATTTTCATGCAAAATTGAAATTATAAATATTAGACATGCTCGAATTGTGATTAAAAACTGTATACAAAGAATTAATCTATACAATAGCAACTAAAACAGAAAACACAAACAATGTTACATATTTCAAATATCACATCTCTTATCAGATACTCAAAAAATAAAAAAGTAATTATTATAATAGTAATACAGGTTTGATGAAATTAATCCGCCTAGATCGAAAAAAATTAACACCAATAAATGAAAATGTTAAAAGGCATTCTGTTTACTACAATCTTTAATTAAAAAACTTCCCTCTTTTGGATTTCCATTCATAAAAATGTATAATAAGCTTGCGTTAACTCTATTACACACAAAATTTGTCCATAGTGAATTAGTTATTTGAATTTTAGTGAACTATTTATAAACAAGTTCATCTTCCTTTCAAAAAATAGAATCAAAGATTGCCTATTTAAAGAAAAACATTTATGCAGACCTATCTAATAATATGATTGTGAGTAAGCAAATTTTTTAAAAAAAATATCCAACCTCTGAAAATAAAAATCAGTAGACTATATTTTTAAACTTAATAAATGACTGGAGAAATGGAACAACAATTAAATATAATTCCATAACAAACACATACTACTATATATGTGAGTGGACAATTTTACTACATGCGTAAAACATTTACATAAGTATAACAAAAATTTATAAAACATAAGTAAAACAAATACTTTTATAAAACAGCATGCAGTTTACCTTGTTGTTTGGCATAAGTTTCCTGTAATGCACTAGTCAGTGCATCACTATTGTTATCAAGTACACTAGATCTAGACACTTGACTATCTCGTCTACCGCTATGCAATACCGCTGGCTCTTTATCCGGATTTCTTCCTAATAGATGGAGATTTTCTTGGGAACCACCAAAATTCTCTAATGTTAGCTGTATAAACAAAAAAAGTTTTTTTAATTTAGTTTATCAAATTTTATGCAATATTCATACTAAAAAAGTAGAATATTTGTTTACCTGTGATTCATCAGATAAAGAATTACGTCTTGATCTACGTCCGGCAAACGTTTGTTTCCTAGGTTCCCAATTACTAGGTTTACCAGCCACTCTTTCATTTTGTTCCGCTTGCCGATTTCCATCACTTCCACTGCCAGTAACAGAACTAAGTGTTGGCACTGAACGTCCACGATGAACTACAAATTCATCTTCTTCATTTCTGAATTACAATATTTGAGTTATATTATGTTTGCAGACAAAATGAACAATTTTTACATTTCCATATTTTTGTGGAACAACTATTTCAGTTGAACTTTACTTGTGGTCTACCCGAAAAAATAAAAAAGTTATCCACTTTTTTTTTGAGTTTGGCCGGCTAAAGGGTCTACGGGAGGTACACCCTCCCTCGTAAAAAGACGACTGAAGGTCCGTAAAATATTAAACAAATAGTGGAAGGGATCACTATGAGTATATTTTGACCACTATTTCAACCGTGCATTAGAAAAAGCAATTACAAGGCTATCTAAAGAACGTGATTTTAGATTTTGAACTGGAGTGTAGCCACTGGTACTTCAATGGTGCCTGATCCAGCCCAAAGTTAATTTCTATATTTTCATTCATCGTTTGCTTTAAATTCTGAATTTAGTTTGACTGCTCACAGGATTTCTAAATTATTACATTAAACAAAGTTCAAATATAATCAGAAAGTACAAGGTCATTATTTGAGTCAACAAAAAAATCTTGGAAAATCATCATTGTTACAAGTCTGTTGAGGCACACTAAACTTCAAATTAAACTATATTTTTCCACATAAGAACTAAGAAAAAAAGTATTTAGATGAAAAGGAATTGATTTGGTTTAAAAATAGTTACTTTGAACGAAAAAAGTTTTTATTTGATTGAAAATATTTCTAATTTTAATGAAATCGTTTAATTTGGCTGATTAAAAGTTTAATCTGAAAAAAAAAGGCAAAAATTAGAAGAAAATGCTGATTTTGGTTGATGAAAACGATTCACTGATGCGACGCCACAGCATCACATTGATTTGAAGATCATGCAATTTTCAAATTACCTTTCAACACAATTTTCGTTTTGTGAATTAACATAAGATTTCTTCAAATTTCCAGCCGATAAAATTGGAGAACCTATAAAAAAATCAGAGTAATTACTAATCAAATTTTATAAATGGATCAAATATGTACTAAAAAATCAAATTTAAAACTAACAGTATAGTATGCACAAGCTTGACATAATCACACAATTTTAAAAACATTTATATGGCAAAACAATATAACGAAAAAGCATAAGTATTTAAAAAAATAATTACATACATAGTATCATTAAAATAAATGATATAATTTGTAACTGGTAATCTATAAAGAAATATTTATTTTATAAAAATTCTTTAAAAAATTAATATACTATATTTTTAATAACTGAATAATAAACAGCATTTAAAATACATAGGTATTTGCAGACACAAATCACACAAATGTAAAAAACAAAAAATCCAGGTGATAAATGACAAAACACCTCATGCTGTGCTGTGTACAAACACAAACAAAATAATAAAAAAACACGCTTAACCTTAGCCATCTTAATGGAAGAATGGAAATAGCCATGATGAATGTTTGTTTGGTTGTTAAATGCAATTTAATTAATACATTACATTATTAATGAGAACCAAACATTTCAGCGGGTCTGTTACGGCTTTAGTGTGTAACAGATAGTACTTTGTTATTGGAGCTAATTATTGTTATTAAAAAAATACTTTATTCACTTTAAAAATAAATTTTATACATAATATATGCAAAATCTAATGTTCTAATGTGTAGATGGTGAATCTGTTTTTTCAGTTCTAAAGCTATTTTCTAATTATGACCAAAAACATGCAAAAATAATAGGCTTCATGTGGGCCTCCTTATGAAAGGAAACCTACTTAACAGTTGTATTTAAATGTCGACGTGCCTTCAAAAATCAAGGGAGCATATATCTCGCTTCAAGGACCTGCTAGCTACCCTACTAACTCTCTACAAGATATTTGTTCACGCAAAGCAGCTTACAGCTGGCTGAATTTTACAATATCACAACATAAATACGGTTTTCCAGTTATAAAACGCATACACCATTCTTCGCAGAAAAACATTTCCTAGCATTGTAAACCTTCATTTTATATAACAGTTTATGAACTGTTCTCACTTTTTACTTTTTCTTACAGCAGAAGAAAAAGATTGTGTGAGAGTTCCGCAATTGAGTTTCATATGATAAATATATGTTCACAATTAATGACTCCTAAAAATGAAAAAAAAAATGTGTGCATGTGTCTGTCTAAGCAAAAATTTAAAAAAAAATCTCATGAAGTTCAAACTTGAAATTCCATTTAGTTCTACTATTGTGTTTTTTTTTTTACGATTTTCTTCAAACCTATACTTTGAAATGTATATTGTCCAGTCATCTTTATCCGAAACCTTTATTCTGGAAAAATAATTTTTTTTAAAGAGATCTTTGGGAGTCGGTAATCTCAGATTTTTTCGGTAACCTCTTAAGTGCTATTTCAATACACTATACGATTCTACTAACTATATAATATGGAGAAGAATAGTTTTTGTTTTTTTAAATACCATTTGCTTGAAGGAAATCGTAAACCGGAAATCCAACTTTAGGGATGGAAATAAAAAATTTTTACTTAAACTTGCTTTATTTTCTACACATCTGTAGCTTATACTTAAGGTTATTGAGACGTTAGGCTTCTTGAATAATGCCACTTCAGTACAATGTGTTTCACCACCTAGTGAAAGTTAAGGGAAACTTAACACTTAATAAAAATGCATATTCTTAAGCAAATTTCAATCAGAACTTGAGAAGTGCAGCAAAGGGAAAGCATGAATGATGTTTTTTTTTGTAGAAGGGACCCACTGCACTGCGACATTCCCGGCCTATTATGCCATGCTCCTCGGCTGCCGCTGGCTGGTCAGGCCGCACCTACTCAGGTGCTGCAGGCGAGCATCTCGCCTACAGCATCCCACCAGATTAAGACTCCTTAGGAATCTCAATATTCTTGCGGGCTCTAGGGAGGTTCTATTCTCCTAATCTTCTTGGTAACTACTCGGGCTCCTAAATCTTCTCCTCGCAGTCCGGGAGGAGATGTGTTTACTCCGCCTTCCCGCAGAATCTGCACGTGCTATCACTCTCCAAGCCCAGCTGCGTCAGGTGTTCTCTGAGTCTACAGTGCCCCGTGAGGAAACCCGTAAGAATGCGGAGTTTGTTCTTGCTGAGACCAATTCCGATGGTTTTGGGTTGTGATTTCCCAAGCAGATATTTGCCTGTCTCAGTTCCGAGAGGGAGTTCCAGAGTTGCGTCTCCTCTCTTTCTCGTCTTTCTTAAGTTCCCCTAGCAGAAACTGGTCCCTGACTCCAAAAAGGGTTCAGGCCCCAAGAGTGGGGATGCAGCGCCTGTCTTTGCCAGAATGTTGGACGTCTTATTTCCTTCAACGCCCACATGCCCTGGCAAAAAAAGGCCCAGGTCACTGAGTTTGCCTAAGCATTCCCAAACCAACTTAGAGCTGACAACATAAGAGCTCATCGCTCTAATGGCTGCCTGGCTATTAGAGCCCGAAGAATAACCATATCCTGATTCCAATATCCCCTCCATTGAGCACATCTTTCCACAGCGTATATTCCGCCTGGAAAATGCTGGGAAATCTTCCCATGGGTTCTGCGTGTTTGGTTCTTGGCCCGAATACTCCTGCCTCAGTTCCCTCGAGGGTTTTAGACCAGTCTGTATACTATTTAATAACATGCTCTTTGATAACTGTTAGGGCGGATTCGCTGCTTCTCTCCTTCTTGATTCAGCTTTGAGGAAAAATTTTTACCAAAGCTATATCTCTTAATCATACCATCTCTTGGGAAGTTCCAGGTAGTGTGGGGTCGATGGATAAGGATGGCCACTCTCTAGCACCGAAGCCCCCTACATTTACCATGTCCTCCCTATAAATTCTCAGAAGAGCTGCTCTCTCCACCGCCAGGTGCAGAGGATAACCTCAATCCCTGCTGAGGGACAAGTCCTCATGGCCCCTGTGATGCATAAGCTTGCAAGTCGGTGCACCCTGTCAAGGAATTTCTTGACGACTGCTACCTTGGTCTATTAAACCACGTCACTGCGCCATGGGTGATCATAGGTCTCACAATCATGGATGTTACAAGGGAGGTTTTGGTGGTGGTGTGAACGAAGTTGTAGCTTATCAGATTTTTTTTGTTTCACGTTGTATCTATTATGAAAATAACAAAAATCTATGAATAAATTATATTTAAAATTTTCAAACTTTAAAATAGTGGCAACATAAATCTTATAACCTGAACTGATTAAAACTTAAATTGAAGGTTTTAGTTTACCAACCTTCTGCAAATGCAGACAGGAGAAAATTCCCAACAGACAATTCAAACTTTCCAAAATATTTTAGAAAATGCAAAACTTAACTTTGACTTTTATAAATAATAATGTAATACGTGTATAAACAAAACAATAAAATTCACAAATGCAATCGCAGCTATAATCTAAATCAAGCGCTAAATTTAATAAAATTAATTGATTTAGCAGTGGTGGCTCATCCATAGAAACAATAAATGATCAATTGCTCCATTTTTTTTAAGCTTTTTTTAATTTTTTGTATTATAAAGAACCAGCAGAAGAAAATAGTGATAAAAAAATATACATCTAGCTGAAGTGAGCTAGATGGTATTAAATTGTGTGATTTAAATCACTATAAATGAATATACTGAGCAGAATTTGTGACTTTCACTATTATTCAGGATCCGAACTTTTCCGAGTTTTAGCGAATATATAGAATGTGTAATTGTTTTAAGAACGTGTAATTACTGAAATAATGTCAAAATAAATTTAATTTAAATTTATTTACAT
The DNA here is from genome assembly GCA_011037195.1 of Triatoma infestans. NCBI lineage: Eukaryota > Metazoa > Arthropoda > Insecta > Hemiptera > Reduviidae > Triatoma > Triatoma infestans. Next base: position 142,849 of record JAAEAF010000196.1, read on the forward strand.
TAGTAAATGAATAAAATAGTTTCAAACCTGTACGGATAATTATATTTCATTAATTACAAAATCCTGTGTAAATTGTTAGCATGTTTAGTATCTTAGAGGCTATTTTATCTAAATGAGATCTATTATTTTGATAATTTGTTTTATAGAGTTAAAAATTGATTAATAAAATTGCATATTTTTTTTATTGAGAATATAATAAAAAAAATCTCCCATCTTAATTATAAAAGCATAAAAAAAAAATTTAAACACTGCCAAGCAATTAGTTTAGTAAAAATGAGTTAGTAAATGATGGAACGAATTCACTAAGAACTGTTCAGATAAGTATAAAACAACTAAAGAAGCAATGTAACAAACAAACAATTATCAAACAAGCTGACAAAACACAAAATTAGGCAAGCATTGCAAACTTGAACATGTCATATATGGAAAAAATGGGTACTGACGGAGAAAAACAGAATAAAAAAAAAAGATAATAAATTAATTACAAAAAAAAAATAATAAAGTGAAATGGTTTGGAAAATAGGGTCGTGCGTTATTGTTTTTTAATTTTTTTTTTCAAGGGATAGACTGGAAATAAAAAGGGGCAAATCAGATCACCTGAGAAGGAGGACGGAGTGTCGAGCGAGCTGCGCAGATCCGGTATGGCGGACACGGTCTGCGGTAGGGACCGCTTGTGGGCAACTCCTTGGCTGTTCCTGCCTTCGGCTGCTGACACACACCAGCATGACCAGATAGAATATACCCCATACAATATATTACATACACAGTGATCATCACATATATATATACAATCATTAAATTTGCTAATCTTTTCTTAAATTTATATAAAGGTTGTCAGTTTTGTCTGTGTCCATGTATGTATATTGCTGGCATATCTCCCTACAACATCGCTCAAGAGTTATTTTTTTAAATAATTAATTGCACTTATTTATGGATGGCTATATCAATTATTCCACCAACTTTTTGAGCATTTAAAAAAAAAAGTGGGTCTTTTTCACAGGTATCAATGCTATGTCTTTAGGTGATCCAAGCATTATCTGATTGGGTGACCCAAAATCTGATTCAGTTTCATGTTTTAAACTTCAATATCAGTTCCAAACGCTGCTTATTATTATTTTTTTTGTTGTAAATTTCTTTCTTTGCGAGAAAATCATAGGGAACTCAAAACCGTTCCATCGTAATGCAACTTTACTTTCTGGGAAAATTTACTTTTACGGTTGCTGCTGAGGATTAGTAATTCTAAAATGCTATTTCATATAATATGCAATTCTATCTCAATAAAATATAAAAAGAATTAAACTTGTACAAAATAAAATATATTTAAAAAACATCGAGTCCAGCTGTGCTACGGTGATGGGGACGGTGTTGTCTGTAACGAAAGAACACTGTCCGGAGGCCGGCAGTGCACTGATGTTGACGCGCCTTAAATTTAAAAAAAAAAAAATTCGTGCAACTTGATAAATTTTTCTTTTCAGTTTGTTATGATTTTTCGAAAAGACTATCAATGATTTCCTGTAAAGTTTGAAATACTAAGGAGGTTCCGTAATCATTTGTGTTGGAAACATTCTCGGCAGAAAGTTAAATTCAGCGGATTCTGATAGAGTAGCTACTCTTACTTCTTCACTGTATGCGCGGTGATGGCCATGCAAACCATTAGAAACCTCGGATTGAGATAGCGTCAGTGATTTCGTGGTAAACCGACCTTTTGTCCCAATTAAAATAGGCTTCTTCAGGAAGTTCTTGCTTTGCAGACCAAAAACTTTGTTCGTGTCACTTTAAAATTAGTAAACTTAACAGAAGTCTCGCTTTCTGAACACCCTACTAAAACACTTTTCCGCCATATTTCTTCCCACTGCTGTACAGTTCGGTGTGAGACTTGACTTCCCTCACAACTGCCTTCAATATCTCAAAAATCCGGCCCTTGCTCTTACAATTAGAACCCACGGCATTCTCATCGAACTATAGCCCTATCTTTTTTTTCTTCTTGTACCAATAAACGGAGCAGTGCGTCAGATGTTCGATGCGCTCTTATAATTTTGATATTTTATTCTTTGCACTAGTGATCAATGAAACATATTAGTTCTTCGTCCATATTTTTCAATGCTTAGTAAAATGTATCAGCTCCATAATAATTACTGTACAAGTGTTTTATAATGCCATATTATTTCTCATCGGTGTTTGCCCTCGAATATGTTTAATAAATAAAAAAAGTTTTATATTTTTTAACAGATGGGCGGAATTGCCTTTTCTTTTCAAATATTTAATGCTATAAATCTACTCGCCTTAGGCTTTCCCTTCTATCTCATCCAATTAAAATTCATGTATGGCATGAGTATGGCTATTGGAAATCTGAGCTTTCCCGAAAATCAGCTGATTTAAAACTGTCTAACAAAACTATGGAGATCACTGTGTAAGATGGATAGCACTGACAAGGTGCTGATATTGAATTAATATGTATTATTATTTTTTTTTTTCTAAATAATTTGGGGGACAATAATACTGACGGAAGTTGTTTTGTGTGATCGTTTTTCTGATTAGGATCTCTTATTACGACAACTTCACCTTAAAAGAATATTGAAGAATACGCTAATAATTTGCAATTTTTGCTCAATGGACATGAATCCCTTAAAGACAAACCAAATTCAAAATAAAGCACCTAATTTTTAATATCTGCAAATATTTATAAAACCAAATTATTATAATATAATAATTAAAATTTCTAATATTATTGAAAATTAAAAAATAGTGAATAAGTAGTAGTTATAAAACTGATGTAATATATAATGATGTCTCATATGTAACACGTTCATTGAGTTAGTTCCTACATATGTCCCCTTTCCGGGGAAGTACTAGATTGCGTGCATGGTATTTGAGAAAGGATCTAGTTATCTGTAATTAATTGTTAACCAATTGTTTTAATCAACTACTATTACTAAGATATTATTAATGCTTATTATCAATCACTGATAAGATGATAAAAACACATATACAAAATTATGTGCGAAACCCGAATTTTTCAAATTGTATTGATCAAAAACTAATAAAAAATAATAACTTTAGGTCTTATTGCGAAGAATTGCCATCTTATCTAATTTTCTAATTAGAATAATCACCGAAAATATCTGTTTCTAGCGAGTAATGATCTAATATGTGGCATCTCTGAGAGAACAAAATATTTCATAAATGAAAATTCGCAAAAACACAAACTTGATATTCCAATCCAGACTCCATCGTTACGTTACAACCGACACAAAGGTTTCGGTCAAAATCCATCAACAAACCGGAAGTGCGATTTTACTGACTCATTTTTTACAATTTTCTGGAAAATGACGCCAACGATTTTCTTTAAACTAAGACAAAAACATGGGAGGCCTATCAACTTTTCTTTGAAACATTTTTCCAAGAAAATTGATTTTTTGGAGGTGTAGCGTGATGTTATCAGTAATTTCCTCTAGAGATTAAAATTGCGCTTACAAAAGAGAAGAATTATTTTTTAAAAAGGGGCTGCACTTTTCCCGTTCGGCTGACGCATCTTTAAAAAAAATGTCATTCGCATACAGTTTTACTAGTTTTAACGAGAAGTTGTATGTATGTCGGTGTATCTGGAGTGAATATTGGACCTCTCTGTCGCAGATGCAACAGAGACCGAAACACCAGCACATGTGCTGGGAAGCAATCCGCAAAATATGCTCCTCATTACGCGCCGTCACCACAGGGTAAAACACCTAATCATGGACCTTCTCATAGAAAAGGGATATGAATGCATGGAGGACCAGGTATGCTGACATTTGCATTCAAGGACAACTGTAAAATATCGTGGATCATAGACCCTACGGTGCGCCTTGTGCAACGACCTAAAGCATGCCACAAAGGTTCACGAGGAGAGGAAGGCCATATACGATAGGTACATGCCTTTCTACAAGGAAAAGTTTAGAGCGCGGCTCGGGGAAAGGAAATATGTGGTCTGCGGACTGTGGTTCCTGAGGGTATGAGCATTCAACGGAGACAATTGACTTTCCTAGTAGAATCAATCATAATCGATTCTCCACATATACGGTCCAATCACCGCATATATGGCTGACCTCTTAAGGGAGAGTTAAACAGAGTAATGTCGTTAATTAAATCTAATTACCAAATTGACTACGCCTTATCCATAGGTTGCGTGTTTGCTGACGATTTTATATGGACTTTGCTCTGCCATTTTTATCTATTCTACACAGGTTGGCTAGTAATTATCAATAAATTTTCTATCTCTTTCAGGAATGTCGTCAAGATTGTTATCAAGCTGTGTGCTTAGCAACTCAACATAGTTGAGCAGCCCCACTATATGTTTTTATAAAGTGCATTCTTCTTCTACCAAGGTCCCCTTAAAAAACGTTACCAACGCCATGCTTTTAATTCCTTTATAGATATCGCAGTGTGGAATACTTTTTCTTTCGGAGATTGTCCACCTAATTTCTAAAACTATTCCTGCTTTTTTTTATGGAGCACACAAAACAAGAGACTATAGGACCTTACGTCACGTAAAAACCGTTAAAAATAACTAAATTTTAGGCAATGAACGTGTTAAATAATATACATTCATTTTTAAAAATCTGATATACAATATAAAAGAGCTTTTTCCTAGAATTTGGTTGCTGTGAAATTCTATCGATATTATTCCAAAAATCACACATTTAGGAATCGAGTTGAATAAGTTTTATCCAGATTTAATTAATTTTTCTGATGATTAACGACTGAAACAATATAATATAAACAAATTTTGCCTTGAAGTTTTTCCAGTAAAGAAAAATTTGTAACGCTGAAGGAATTTTTGTTTTATATTTGCAGAAGTATATTTATATAGTAACTAGAAGTAGTAATTATAGTATATTATAGTAAAATAGTAATTAAAAAAATAAATTTGAAGACTAAACTAAAAACGAAGTAAATAATGTGGGAAAGCCAATACGAAGCAAAAATGGTGCACAAAGTTGTTATTTAATTGAAAATAAAAAAGAAGAAAAGACGACAATAAAGCAAGCTGGCACATACATACCGTTTCGCGGCATTTAATGTCAGGAAAAGGGAGAATTAAAGAAAATTAAAATAATAATAAAAAAAATATAAGAAAGTGTTCTAAAACTAAATTTTTATGTGTTCGCTAAAAGTTGTATGTCTATTACTATAATTATCAAACTTGTATGTAATATTTTTTACCAGATCGTGTGACGTCTACTGTCATATTTGGAAAAGTGTATTAACCTAATTTTAAAAAATAAAAATATCTATTTTGGATTTTTTTGGGTGGAGGGGAGGCACATAATGCCAAGAACTATTTAAAAAAAATTCTATGAAAAAATTGAATTCTTACTTCTTTTTTAATACGTGAAATTTGTGAATATTAGTTTTTTAAAAAATATAACTTCTAAAAGTTAAAATCGTTAAATAAATCAAATGATAAATTAACACCAACTACACACTGACCATTAGTCGTGGCCTTAGTCGGGCAACTGTTCAACGTGACGCATGGTGCTGGATGAATTTCTAACATGTTGAAGAGATCAGCTAAAAATACTACTAAGTTATGTTTCATCGACCTTAACAGAAAAAATAAATAAATATTATTATCACAAATAATAATATTGTTTTTATAAATTATGGGATTTTTTTTGGGGGGGGATAAATTATTACCTGGACAACTTTGTAAATATATCTCAAGAGTGAGCTTTCCGTTTACATTATAAAAGTGTTACTGGTAAAGAAAACAGCTGGCAATGTGTGAAGTCATTTAACTGCGTCCTAAATTTACTTTTTCTAAAGTTCTTTGAAATAAAAATACTTTTAAAATGCAAACGATGTGATGTAATGTTTAAACAAAAACGGAAAAAAGAAGAAGAAGCAATGGCTGTAAAACTGCGACTGCCAGCATTCATGTGGTATGAGTCGACCACGTACTGAACGAGTCTGAAATATAAAAAGCGCACTCCCAAGCAGCTGGACAGATCGCTAGCTTTACCATAGACAGGCACTGGCTCAATTTCAAGGTATTGCGGTTTAAAGTATCTTCTTTAAGTAATGTGAGGCTACTGTCGGATCCCATTGGTAGAGTCTGCGAAGGCAAAGGCGAAAGACCCATTTATTCTTATAAAAACTGATTGGTTTATGAAGAATCGGGTTGAAGACTTTTGCCTGGCAATATGACCTCTCTGGAAAAACTTAGACTTCCCTCTTAAGATTTCTATCCACTTTGGTAAGCTATTTGTGACTTTTAAATGGTACTTGGGATTAAATTTCTGATCTAGTCCCATTATTATTATTATAGTTATTATTATTATTATTATTATTATTATTATTATTATTATTATTTGTCTGTGGGGAGGGACCAAATCCTATGCTATCCAAAGCCTCATTGGGCCCTTGCAGCTACCCCAAGAAAAACAACAACAAACAGGGTCTAGAACAAATATCCAGGATCTGGGTTCAACCCATCTAAAATTCACCGCAGTCTGAACAAACCGGACAATAATATTAAAAGGAAAAAGCCAAAGCTCTTCCATAGACATCTCGTTCCGACCAAAGGCCCTGAACCTAATTTTCTTACAACCCAAGCAATCTGTCATAAGATAGATGGGTGTTTCCTCCTCTGTCTCAAAGACTGATCTAGTCCTAACTTGGGCCTATGCCTAGCGCAGTACTCTAATGTATGGAGCGTTATATCGGCTATTTCCAAATTTGACGCATTTCTGGTGCCGAATTTGAAATTGAATGACTATTAATGTGATATAAAGAGGCTGTTGTGAGACGGATGGCCAATGTACAGTTTACTTCTATTGGAAGGACCTATGTTACATAACATAACCCGCATTATTGTTCTTTGTGGTAGCAACATGGCACCAAAATAGCGGGGCAATTTGAGCCACTCCCACAAGATAATAATTTATTTTTTTTTAATTTAAGGCGCGTCATGTGTGGTCATTGGCGCCTACTCAGTGCATTGCCGGCCTCCGGGCAGTGTTCTCTCGTTATAGACAACACTGTCCATCACCGGACAGCAAGCTGTAAAAGCTCCTAGGAAGAGAAAATCTAAGGGCAATACACCTGGACTCGAATCCGAGACCTCCGCTAACCACTGAACTAGTCCCTTCCCTACTCAAGATAATAATAACAATAACAATAATAGATCCCTAGTTGGTTGCCCCGGTACTTGTAAATCTATTTTCAAATGAGTTTTAATTTTGTTTCTAGTGGTATTTTTCTTTCGGGACCAAATAGCTAAAACACTCTCGCCTTATATGAAAGCGTCCGGGTTCGATTGCCAGTAGAATATGAAACGGTTAACTAAGCATCGTTTAGCTAGTAGTAGCAGAAGCTTATTCCACATGTCACAAACTCGCCATAGGAATTACGAATGACTACAACTCCCCATAATGAAAAAAATCGTCTGGAGAGTTAAGCCCCTAGAGAATATTGCGCCAAGGAGTGGGGTTCATTTTTTAAAAATTAAGACTATTAATGGAAAATGAAAATTAGACAACACCCGTTCAGTGGCTTTATTTAAGATATCAGTTGTTTTAATTGCAACTACGGCAAAAGTAGCTGAATCGCTATAAAAATAAAATGTCGCATATTATCTTTCTAAGTTGTTATAACCAAAACATAAATAAAGGGGCGCTGACAGCCCTGAGATATAAAAAATTTGGCATTTCAAACACATAGATTGACGGCCGCCTAACAAATATATAGTATGTGAAACTGATAGCTTGTCAAGTGAACTGTAAAAATAATGTTTATTCTAAACTCTTGAAATAAGTAAAAGGTCCTTTTTATGATGGAAAAGAATAGATTCGGAGATATCTTGTTTTATATACAACATGGGAATTTATTCTTTGTAAACATGTCGTGAAAATTTTATATGTAGAATATTGTTTCGGGGGGGGGGTCGATCTGACATATACGTGTGTGCTAAGAAAAGGATATGATAAAGTTATATAATCTTTCAGGCTTCCACGGCCATTGTCATGTAAAACACTTAGGTTTTTGGGTTGAGACGGAGTCAGTGTTTGGTTGGCGACATTATCCTGAAGAAGACTATTGTAATATGGGCGAACCATTGACTTGTAATAACCAACCACTGAGGCGGTTTCAACCCGAAGACCTAAGTGTTTTATATGTTAAGGTTTCTTTTCTTTAAATAAAAATATTAATCAATTTAATATCTATTTTTTGTACTAACCCTCTCATATAATAAACATCCTCAGGTGACATATGGAAGATACAAGCTGGTAATGACCTGGCACAAAAATCATGGACTAGAGTTAAGTTGCGCACACAATCGGACACTGTAGGCACCTGTGATACTGATATACTGGGCCAAGGCAGTTCTTCTGGACAATAAAACGATACTAATCCGCATAATGAGACTCCGTCGCATAGATCTTGCAGTGAGCCCACTTTTGGAAACTCCGGACACTTGACATTCGACTAGAGAAAAAAAATTAAGCAAAGTTAATTAAAATGTAAAACATCTTTTTATTTCTTTTTTAAGAAAATTTATAAAAAGAAAAAAGGAATCCAAGTGGATAGTATTAAGACTGAAGAATCTGCGGAGCCAGTGGCGGCGGAATTTGAAAGAAAAGCCTTCTGCAAAGAATGGGTTAATTGAGATAGCCGAACAATCTTTTTCGGGGAGGGCTCTAAGAAGGACGGCAAAGATTGTCCCAATCATGAAGGATCGAGACGTTGAGAAGCTGGATTGGGAGCAGGATGTGGAATGAGATTGACAACTGGAAATAAATCTTTGGATTTCTTGGTATTATTTTAATGGAAAACTTATTATATTCTTTTAAGTTACAATTTGAGAAGGTTCTGCAGGGAATTTTCCGCTGTTAGCCAGTGAAGCTTGCTACATGTCCGTTGGTAAACAAGCACAACTGTAACTATCTACATTTAGGTTTTCTAAATAGACTACTTTAAGCAGATTAATTGCTGTACAGTTCTAGTATAGTGTTACTGCCTAGCTCAGCAATCCCCACCATTGTGCTCAATACTGGCACTTTAATATTCTTTAAAATGATTATATACATATATTGGTGAACTTTCAAATTTTTATTTGCAATAACATTTTCTTTTTAATTATTTGTATATAATGTACTAATAACTCTATACGAACAAAGTAAACCAGAAATAATTAAAATGATGAAAGCTTGAAGTTCTTTTTTCAATTTTTTTTAATAAAACTGAGTTATCAGGTTTTGTAGAATGAAAATTCTTCTTTAAAGGAAATGATCTTCAAAGAATTTATATATAGATAAATACATACAATATGCATCATAAACAACTAATTCACTTTTACACATTCGAGCGTTGGGTACTAAGACGAAAAGCTATAAGCACAAATATGTGCTGATCGGGAGAAAGGCAGTCTTATAAAACATGTATAAGTGCTTTAGCAAAAAGAGGAAGGGGGCTGCAAGCATCTTCAGCAATACAAAATTATTAAAAAAACTAATTCCCCTAAAAAAAATTCCTCTCACCGTCCGTTCTTCCTGTTCTATCCTTAACCGGAGGGCGGAGGTGGCATGGTTGATCCAGAACAGTAGTGCGTGCTCATAATCCGGCGGTGGTTCTTCATCAACAGTACCGCTTGGCATAAACCTTTTCACAGCCGCATAAACGAATTCCGGTGTGGCAACTTCCTTGGCGTACAAGGTCATTACTGCTTGCATCACCGTCTGATGCGCGCTCTGAAATGCAATAATGTTTTATATATATAATGTTGTAATCTCTCTCCCTCTCTCTCTCTCTCCTATCTCTCTCTCTATATATATATATATATTATATATATATATATATCGATTTGAATATCTAAACCAATGAACTGATATGTGAAATGCAATATTATATTGCACTTTCAGGTCCACTTTTTTGCTGCAGGCTGTCTCTTTCAAGATCGTTAGTATCCCTTAAACTCGTCTGAAATTTGCTAGGAAGCTTGTCTCTGCAAATTCTTCTGCTTTGTTTCTTCTAACCATAAACATGTGTTAAAGGATGTGTTGTAGACTATTCTAGAAGAAGAAGGAACTCTCTTTCTTGATACTGTTCTACACTGAGCACTAGATCATATGAGTATCTCGGGAAATAAAGAGAGTGGCCAAATTAAGCTCCTCTCTATCTGTTGAGGTATCGGGCCTGCTGTGGACGAGCAGCTCATTGGGTTATCGCAGTCTAGGATGCTCCAATGGAGCTTTGGATAGCGTAGGGTTGATACCTCCCCACATCGAATAATATTAATAATAACAAGAGCTAATGACCATCGTAGTCGATGCGCTATTTAAAAAAAAAAAAAAAAAACAAACAAAAAAAAACATGAGCAAAATGATGGATGATTTTCTCGCAGTGTTGAATTAAATTTGATCTCAGTTAAAAGAGAAAAAAAACACGAAAGCCATCTATTAAATTTTATATAAATATTTTGAGAGTAATCGAACGACATCATTCAATGCTTTTTGTGACTAAGGTATAAACTTAATAAAATACTTACTAATTTAATTGGTGTTGTCTGTATGAGTACAGTTTCAGTGATATGTGGGTCTGAAATGTAGACCCCCTTTCTGGAGAGAGCCTGCAGTACCCCACAATGATTTAGATTATGGTAGTTTGGATCGGAGTAAATATTTGACAAAGCCATGCAGTATAGTTCTGCGTTTGCCAACCAATGTACTAATTGAGGTTTTAAATGTTCTTGGTCCTGTAAAACATAAATACAAATTCAATGTGCGTATAATAACTAAATAATCTGGTGTGAAACACTTAGTGCCCACAACTTTCTCTTATTCCAGTTCTCAAACTTATAATTGACAAATTTTATAGTTAGTGCACTAAATTTTAAAAAAATAACTGTTCGGTAAAAGCGCACTTCCGGTTTACTAATTTTCTTAGAACTCGGGATTTTGGCCATCTATTTATTTTTAATTAATTTTGTTTGGAAGATAGAATTGTATAATCAACTATGTTAGCACTTTAGAGAAAACATAACCCCACCCCTCCCCTAAAAGTGCTCTTAAATGAATTTTCCCAGAGAAATGTTTTCAACAAAAGTTGTAGATCTTTGTATGTGTAGTTTATGTACAAAGTTTCAAGAAAATCGTCGGAGCCATTTTTGAGAAAATCGGGAAAAAGTGAAAAAAAAATCATTTAGTAAAGAAAGTGCCGGTCGTCGGTCATCCGATTTTTTCCAAACTCGGAATTTCAACAACATATTTAATTCTAATTAACATTATTTAGATGACAGAATTGCCTAATAAACTGAAATAGCACTTTAGAAGAAGCCGTAACCCCCATCGCTCCATCAGAAGTACCCTTAAAAGAATTTTTCCGGAGACATGTTTCAAATAAAAGTTGTAGTGCTTTGAGAAAATCACAAAAAAGTAAAAAAAAAACAACTTGTAAAGTGGTACTTCCGGTTGAGGAATTATGACAGAAAACGTACTGTCAGATCCCATGGTGATGCCTAAACGGAATATCAAGTTTCAACTTTCTAGAGTGATGGTTTTTCGCTTTTGAGCTATGCTGTTCTCATACATACACACAGATATACCATTTTCTAAAAGTCACTTTTTTGGATTCAGGGGACGTCAAAACGGATATTTCCGGTGAAAACTCGATGTCGAAAATTTGACACGATTACAATACTTGCTCTAACTAGGAGTAAGAGAAAGTAAAAATTATCAGGATTATGTATTATGTTCTCCAGGGTAAAAATATTTAGTTCTCCGGTTGTATTGAGCTTTCAGTTCATTTCTTCTAACTCGCCGATTCATGAAACGACAAGACTATTTCATTAGGAGACATTTCCAAACGTCCCCAGTGACAAGTTGAAGTAAAGGAGCTGACGTTTATCCAAGAGAATATCAGATTTCCTACCCGAATTAACGAATAACTTCGATGTAGGAGTCAGAGCCATCCTCACTGCCCTTGAGACTCCAAAGCAAGAACTGTGTTGATCCGTGCATGTGACCAGCGACGGAGGCTGAAATATGCTGAAATGTTAATCTTACTTACGTTAGTAATCTTAAAAAAAAGTGTCACCTAAATTATTGTTCAGTAAATTCCACAAAATCAGAGTATTGGGAAATGTTGGCGGAATGGGGAGTGAATGTTCCCGTTGGAACACATGCAACATTCATGAAATTTTGAAGTTAAAAGAATAATAAAAAGAGAGGGAGTGAACTTCATGCTGACTTGGGGAACATTATACGGCAAGAAAAAATTGTAATTGCCTGAAGGATGCTTCAAAATGTAGTCTTTCACGTGCTGGGAGGACAACTTGTAAGCAGGACTTGCACTAATTTTTTTGTGGTTACAGAAACACTATTTAAATTTGAATTTCACATGCGATTTATTTTGGCCTTGAGTTTCTTGATGAGGACATTTGCCCACACAAATTCTTTTTATATTCGTCTGCAAGGGCGTTACGGTCGAAGAGTGTAACCAGCTCGGGAGGAGACTGACAGAGTTTCAAATCTATAGTTCTGAAGCAATAATCTGATGTTATACATCAATATAATATTTATACAAACTAAATAAAGATAATCACCTCATGATTCCTATAAAATGGTTCATGGAGGTTTTCTGGTATCCGGTTGTTGAACGCTTTGGAAAGTAACCATTTTACTGTAGCTCTTTGTTTCGCCTGTAACAGTACAATAAAACATTATTTCAATAATTTACTTAACAATTTATACAATAAAAAAAATTAATACAAGTGACTATTTAAATTTTTATAATATTCCAACAATGTGTAGTAAGATCGCCGTGACTGTTTTACTCACTTCACATCAATCAATATCATCAATATCATTCTTACTCAAACTAAAGGCCATAATAGTCCTATCTTGGCTATTCTAATTGCATGAACCTCTACATAAAGTTCCTATTTAATTGTATTTGGCACTTAACCTTTCTGTAGGCAATAAATTAATATTGATTATTTAGGAATTTTAGATTATCTGTTTGCGATCGCTTGATTTGTGTTGTCTTCTGGGAACTACTCTTTGGGCAGGTATGAGCGCGAGCTCGGAGACTGCCCTCGGAATGTGTATCAAACAAAAAATTACTTATTAAAACCTTTCTTTGTTTAATTAATCTGTTAAATGCATTTATGATAAACGACTGGATATCTCATTATGCTTATTAAGTCAGACTAATGTGCGATAAAGAAATCCTTACTGTCTTTAGAAACTAATTGAAATAGCAATTATTCATTAAGAAGAAAGTTCTTAGTCAGTAAAACAGTGTCAATTTCATGACAGATGTATAGTTTAATGAATGAATTAATAGTAATGTCCTAGAAAAATGTTATTAGGTGCAAATACCAAATTCCCCAATTGACCCAATTCGTCGAAAGATTTTGTTCTGGAAAAGCAGTGTGTTTACCGATGTTTTCCTACTGGAAGCTTAGACACTCTTAAACAAAGAAGAAATCAAGACTACTAGTGAGAGAAACGCAAAAATTGACAATGCGTAAAGTGATTTCGTATTAAATATATAGACATTTCTCCAAAATTATTGGAATATGATACAGAAACATTTCGTGCTGGGATTGCAACTTACATGGTTGTAGTGTATATCTTTAACACACTGATATAACTTTAAAAAATGTTTGCAAACGTAAGAAAAGTTATTGAAAAGAAATGAACGAATAGAAACTGGGACGAACACAGGAAGATCTTATTTTTTTTTCTAAATATTTTTTATTCAAAAATTCCGTTTGAAGAAAATCTATTAAAATCATAAGATTCACAAAATACAGAGTGTTTCTTTACTATTTTTTTTTTTTTAAACTTTCAATTTCAAGTAGTTTTATAGGAGCTAAGAAAATAAAGTGCCATTTTTACAAACTGAGTTAAGGATTTATTTTATTTATTATTTAGTGAATGAAAGTATCACTTGCTTAAAGGTAACCTCCTCCAACAGAACATTATCCATTGGATAATGAGGGATTGTCACAAAGATTATTGAACTTTAGTCTAAAGTTAGGTGTTATGTTTTTTGATATTTAGTTTATTTTAAATTTAAAATGTTTAGACAAAAGTTTTCTTCTATACTTCAATATTATATATATTTAGGCAATTCCATCCAAACTTTAAAATTTCTTTAATGAAAGTTAACGCTGTAATTTACTTTTAATCTCCAGAGATTAAAAGTAAAATTTTAACCAATGCATTTAGTGGAATAACTGTCACCTCAATCAGCTGTTTTAGAATAAATAAATTATGCTACTCAATTAATAAATAAATCAAATCTTTTTTAATTTTACTTGTATTACTATTACAACGGCAAGGGTTTGCCACATTGGTAGAGGAAACAAATAATAAACGGGAGGGAAGCTACCCAGTGGTAGCTTCACCCAGTAGATTCAATCGCGAGCAAGCCACGAGGCCATTGTCGCTTTAGACATCTAGGAGGATTGCCGGGGGAGTTTAGGAAGAGAGGCGACGGGCAAAAGAGAGTTAAGGGTTGTGCAATTTCTTATATCGGATGGGCATAAGTTGGGAAGGAAAGGAATACTGAGATCATTATGAATAGAATGGTAGGACAGATAGTAAGAAGCAGTGACGATAGTTTGAAGAATTTTGGACTGTGAGAAAGTTGGAATGTTTGGCAGCCACTCTTCGGCTTTGTAGGTCCATAATGGTTTAAGTAAAGTGTTGTATATGAGTCGTTTGTTTTCTAGTAACAGTTGAGATCTGTTGTCTACTAGTCCTTTCAGCTATAACGTGTATTCAGTTCAGGTGTGTGTGTGTGGGTTTCATGTTAATCTTTTATCGATGTACAGGCTAAGGTAGCAGACATCAGAGGTTGAGGGAGGAGTTTCGTTTTAATATACAGGAGAGAAAGTTATCTTCTAAACATGAACGAAATATGCTGGCATTTGCACTCATTTTCTCCAACTTTGAGAGGTGATTCTGTATGTTTCTATGGAGTTTACTGTATCTGGAACATAGATAGGATAGCAGTATCCTATGCATAGGTGAAGTTATTTGAAATCCAATCTAAAATCACGATTCGATTGTATTAACAATTTTTATAAACAGTTTCCATAGAAAATTCGTGAATTAAATGTAGCATGACTATTTTCATGCAAAGTTCAAGAACTGACTCTCACAATTTTAATATTAAAACAGATTGAATTTTCACTTGGAAAGCATGGTATTACTATTATTATTATCTAAAAGAATAAACAAGCCTTACATATTTGTTCGAGATATTACTTTTATCAATTAAACAGATAACATTTTATCATTTACACACCTGAGTTCGTAGTTTTGGAACAGTTTACTGATATACCTGCACATATACTTATAAACAGGAACAGCGACACAAGGACGTGTCTCGCTGGATATAGTCCAAAATTCTAAGAGCACACTACTTGGTGCACCTCCCTCTCTATAATGGTACAGTTTCCTGTCTACTGTTTACAAACCCACCAACATCCAACTTATCTAATAATTGTTAGTATTTAACAATATATATTTATAAAAAGAAGTCCTATCTGTTTTTCCATCGATGTTTATTAATGTTTCTTTCGCGTTTCACTTCTGTCTGTCTCTCTCAGTTTGTCAATCACTGTTATACGGAAACTAATTTGACAGAATTTAATCATTAAGTAATAAGAATTTGGAATTCGATGCCATATTCCAGACTGCTGTACAAACTAGGAAGTTCCAGGATAACTTCAGATTTTGTCACTTATTTGGAAGATTATTCTGGGAATACTGAACTTGGGAAATTTTCTTTCGAGTTCTTGTATTATACTGAAAATACTTTTCTCTTCTATTTTCCGCAACACACAATTTTTCCACAATTTTTTCCGCAACAAAAATACCTGTCAACTAGCGGGCGGACAACCAAGCAGTTCTACTACAATATATTTATAGCAGAACATTATTTCTAAGCGGGCGATAAAAAAAAAAATCTAATAAATAAATAGGAATACGAATATAGTTAAGTACGCAGCGTATATGTAGAGTAAACCGGGGAGTGAGCTAAACATAAATAAAGTAGAAGTGACAAAGCTCTCCAGGGCTTACAGGAGGTTTTGGCTTTGTAGTTGCACAACTTATTGCAGAACTTACAAATTTACTTATATATAAAGTTGGTTGTATTGGTTGGAGAAGGAAAGTTTGCTAGATTCTACTCTAACTGAACCCTAAATAGATTTATATCGACCTCACACACCAATTCTAGTTCAATGATGATGATGCACTGCCTCCCCCTCACAACTCCTAGCCGCAATATCATTTATTTTCCTCTTTTTCTTCTTTAGACTCTCTCGCTCTCACTCTCTCTCTCTTCTGCCGTGACTATTGTCTAGTTTGAGTTGTGCTGGTGTAAATAACACCACTGAACAGTTCGCCCGCATCCTTCCTGACAGGTATACTCTATTGCACTTCCAAAAAAACTTCTACAACGATTCACGAACTTTCTCTTATTCCACATCCTAAATATCAATTGACAAATTCATTTAATTTACTGTTAAATGTACATGAGGTAATAAGAACAGCTGCAATACAAGAACAATATATATCACACATATAATATAGAATAAGATCATACTGGAATGGCAGAAGCACAAATATGATTTTTTAAATAAAAAAAAAAGCTGGTGTGAAACACTCACACAACTTTCTCTTGCTCCAGTTTTCAAAATTGTAATTGACAAAGTTTATAGTTAGTGCACAAAATTGAATGAAATTCGTCAGTGTTTTTATGGGGAAAAACTGGTAAGTAAAAAAAACACTTCCGGTTTAATACTTTTCTTGAATTTTGGCGATCTATTTCTAATTAATTCTGTCTAGATGGCAGAATTGTATAATCAACTAAGATAGCACTTCAGAGGCAAACATAACCCTACTCCTCCCCCCAATGAGTTTATGTATAGTTCAAATACTTAGTTTAAAGGAAATTGTTGGAGCCGTTTTAGAAAGGTAGCAGAACATTGAAAAATACTTTTCAGTAAAAACGCACTTCCACACATCTGATTTTCTTCAAACACGGAATTTCAACAATATTTTTAATTCTAATTAATATTATTTAGATGATAGAATAAACTGAAATAGTAATAAACTGATATAGCACTTTGGAGGACAACCCAACCTCCTTCTCTTCTCTAAAAGTGCCCTTAAATTCATTTTCCCGGAGAATTGTTTCAAATAAATTGTAGATCTCTGCATATGTAGTTGAAATACCAAGTTTAAAGAAAATCGTTGGAACCACTTTCGAGAAAAGCGCCAAAATGTGAACAAAACATTCTGTAAAATGGTACTTCCGGTTGAGGAATTTTGACAGATAACGCAGTGTCGGATCCCATGGTGATACCTAAACGGAATATCAAGAAGTTTAAACTTTCTATGAGTTTTCCTTTTTGAGCTATGCTGTTCACAGACAGACAGACACGCACGCACGCGCACACAGAGCTAAAAAGCACTTTTTTGGACCCTAAAAACGGATATTTCCGGTAAAAACTCGAAATCGAAAATTTGGCACCATTATAATACCTCTTCTTACTATAAAAAAATTGATATATTAAATCATTTGTTTAGAATTTAAACTTTAACCATTGGGATTGGACTTTCACTAATATTGTTAATTTTATTGCTGGATTATATCGCTAATAAGGTTGGATTTTGATGCTGCTATATGTCAATAGTAAAGTAGACTATAGGGAACAAAATTACCGGGCCAACTATAATCTTAAAATTTTACTTTCTCTCACTCCTAGTAAAAAGGAAGTAGTATGATCCTGCCAAATATTCTAAACTGGTTTTCACCGGAAATAATGTTTTCAGATCCTCCGAATAAGAAAAAAGAATTTTTTTAGCGAATGGTCTTTTATGTGTGTGTGTGTGTGTGTGTGTGTGTGTGTGTAAACAAAATATTTAAAAAACAAACAAATCGTCAAACTTGATATTCCGCTTAGGTACCACCACCGCATGTGATAATAAAGTTTCGGTCAAATTCATCCTACGAAAGTGTGAATTTACTGAAGGATCTTTCAGTTTTCTTTGTGATTTTCACAAAAACGGCTCCGACGATTTTCTTTAAATTCCGTAGACACTCTGCCGCCACAGAAACGCCTTTCATTTTCATTTGTAACTTTTTTCCGGAAAAATTGATTTATTGGAACGCGCTGGGGCCAACAGTAGCGTTAAGCTTTCCTCTAAGGTACCATTTCCGTACAGTGTATGGTTCTACCACCTTTATAATATTAATATACATTAGAAGCGTTAGTAGAATCCCAAATTTGAAGTTACTCGGAAATACGATTTTAAAGAATACATTTTTTTGGACTTTCCTGTAGAGACCACTTCTCAATTTCCTTAAAACTTGAAATGGAAACTGCCCAGATACCAACCACTCTTACAAGCATTTTTATTTCAAACACTTTTTCGAAAACATTGATTCAGGTACTCCTACGGGACTTGCGGCCTTATTTTTCAAATATTAAAATTTGTCATTTTATAAATAAATTGTTATCAGCAGTAAGAGAAAGCTGTATGAGTATTTCACACCTGATTTTTAAATTTAACTTGGACACAAAAGAAATTTCACTTCCCTTTCACTTTTTCGACGGAGGATATATATAATATATATTATATATATATATATATAATATAAGGGTTAAACCTTTTTTGGGGAGAAGATGATAGAAAAAGCTGTGCTCCCCGTTAAGGCAATTTTGAAAGTTATATCTGATATGGAGTGGGTAAGTAACTGATTGCTGCTAATCTCCGCAGCATTCAACAGAGCAATCTACCCCCTCCATTACCTTCATTGACTCATCAAATTTATAACTATATTATTTTTAAGCTAAAATTCCTTTATTGTCTGTTTTATTTAAAACTATTTAATTTATTATTATGAATTAAATATTTTAAAGCTTACATCATTATAAATATTATGATTATTTTTTTATATTCCGGCTCTCCTGTACTGGAACAAATAAATCCTAGCATGAGACCCTCTGGTGAAGTCTCCAATTGTGCAATTATGAAGAATTTGAGAATTATAAATTATAATAATTATTCGAATAATTTGAATTTTATTAATTTTAATTTGTTATATCCTACAAGACATTAGACAGTACTAAATATAATTAATACTTTAATAGAAAGCTTATCGTCAAACAAGTACCAGCCATCGCCCGGACACCAATAAATATAATTTCCAGAAGAAATATTATTTAAGTGGTGTTTTAGAGGTCAGATTTATGGCGTCCCTTCCATAGGATCTTCAAACAATCAATTTTCCTGAAAACATATTTCAAATAAAAGTGATAGGCGGTACCCAAGTGGTAGGCGGAATATCAAATTTGAGCGTCTTGCGATTTTCCGTTTTGAAATATAATGTTCACACACACACAACCATTCGTTATAAAAAATTTGTTTGTCCTCAACAGACTTCAATACTAGTATTTCCATTACAAACTCAATTTAATCGTGTCTCTTTAATGGAATTTTATAAATCCTGTGGCTAGCAGAGACCAATATCCCTCGTTTTCCTTTTACTTCTATAGAAAAATGTTTTTAAAAATTAATAAATTATTATTATTTAGATATATATTAGTAATCACAAACGGATGTTACTACTAAACGTAATCTCTGTCATAACTACAATTCGCCCTTATGAGTTGAATAATTAGTCAGCATACGTCACGATAATTCCTCTTCTTCCAATGTGGAAAAAAACCCTGAAGGCTCTCTCCAAGAACCGACAAGGAACTAAACTGGAAACACACCCGAATGCAACAATAAACGCGAACAGAGGGAAAACAGTATTGACGTTGGCGATTAATCTATTTGACTGCAATTACAACACAATAATAAAGTAAAACAAAAAACAAAGTCTTGGCAATTCTATTGCTGGTAGTTTTAACAGATTGATAACTAATAATCTAATGTATTTAATACGATTAATATTTTAATACTAAAGTCACATGATGGATTTTTGAGTAAGCATGACTCAAAAGATGACAGTAGACAGTCCACTTTCACCACCTACCGCCACCACACATCGCTTGAAAGTTATAAAGAACAAAGCTAGGGTGTATAAATCTACTTACTAAACACATACCGGCAGACATGGTTCATGAGTACTTAGTGATCTATGGAATTTAATTACTAAATATTTTTGCTTTCTTTTTTAATTTTTACCAGTAAATCGAGGGATCTATTCATAAAAATAAACTTTCTTTATATACCACATACATTAAATTGTTATATATAATAGAAATACATCTATTAGACTGTTCATGGAATTAAAACGGAAAGAAATGTAAGCCACATTCGTTAAGGTATAATGTCCGTAAAAACAATAGTCTCTCTCTATTAATCCTATTGCAATCTACCATGAAGCAATGCTCTGTTCCAAATCATTTTGCACCAGAAATGACAAAACACTATTAACTTTCTCTTAACTGCACAAGAGGAAGGAAGTTGCATTCCAATCAGTGTTTCGTCATTGGTGGAAAATGTTTCCAACTACTTTGTATTGCAAATGCGCGGCGGCTACATCAGAAAGTAATCCATAGTATTTATCAACAAATATTTTCTTTCCACAGAGTTACAATTTTCTTACGTCTTAAAATTATCGACTACGTTAAAGCATCCAGTATAATTATTATATATTGTAAAAATACTGAATTTGTGACTTGTGGGTATTTCACAACATACTTTCTCTTATTAGTGGAGAGGAATTACTGCGATCGTATTGAATTTTCTATTCTAAATCGATTTTAAGGTCCCCAGAGGCCAAAACGTTCGTGTGTAAGTAGGGTGATCAGCCCAGCAGCTCAAAAACAGAAAACTTATAGAATATGCAAACTTGATATTTCGTTAGGTACTCTTAGGGCACCTGACAATAAGGTCTCGGTCAAAATCGTTCAACCGGAAGTATAACTTCACTGAATGGATTTTTTGTAGCTTTTTTTTTGCATTTTCTCCAAAACGGCGCCAAAAATTTAAACTTGGTTTATGATATAATAAGAAAAACACATCACAGAGAGCTACAACTTTCATTTCATTTTAGGGGTATTTGGGAAGGGATTAAGTTAGGCTTTCCTCTAAACAGCCATTTCCGTATATTATATTACACAAAACTAACATCAATATAATATTAATAAGAATTAAATGTGTTAACCAAATTCCGTATTTGAGGAAAATCGGAAATCGGAGGCCGAGTAAGTGTCACTTTACTGAACTTTTTTCTCTTTTTCAGGCAATTGCGATTTTCTCGGTAAGGATGTCACCGAGTCAAGTTCAAGGTAATAAGTTCTTGGAACTAGTTGGCATACTTCCCTCAATTGTTATTTCTAGGTTAGGTTCTTCCAGCTATATAACTTTAGTAAAAACTCCAAGTTTGAAGGAAACTTGTCATTAACTATTACAGTAACAGAAAATCGTATGAACGGGTGATTAGTAGGAGAAAATTTTTGAAAATGAGTTTTCAGAATCCCTAAGGAATAAGGAAACGATGTTTTTAGCAAACAATCTAGGATGAATGTGAAGAAAATATTTAAAAAATCAAAAATCGTTAAAAAGTTCGCTAACCGGAAGTGTGTATTTATTAATGTCTTTCTTTTTTACTTTCTCTCACTCCCAGTAACAGGAAGTGTTGTAATCGATATCGAGTTTTCACCGGAAATATCCGCTTTGAGGTCCCCAGAGTCCAAAAAAGTGTATGTGAACAGCATAGCTCTAAAACGAAAAACCGTAGAAAGCTGAAACTTGATATTCCGTTTAGGTATCACATGCGATCTGACTGTGCGTTATCTGTCAAAATTCCTCAACCGGAAGTACCACTTTACTAGTTTTTTTTTTACTTTTTTGGGTTTTTCTCAAAAATGGCTCCAACGATTTTCTTTAATCTTGGTATATCAACTACACATACAAGGAGCTACAACTTTTATTTGAAACATTTCTCTGGGAAAATTCATTTAAGGGCACTTTTGGGGAGGGGGTGGGGTTAGGTTTTCCATCTAAAGTGCTATTTCAGTTTATTGCACAATTCGGGTCATTAAATAATGTTAATTAGAATTAAATATGTTGTTGAAATTCCGAGTTTGAGGAAAATCGGATAACCGGAAGTGCGCTTTTACTGAATAGTTTCTTTCAGTTTTCGACAAATTTCATTAAATTTGGTGCACATACTATAACCTTTGTCAATTATAATTTTGAGAACTGGAGTAAGAGAAAGTTGTGTGAGTGTTTCACACCAGATTTTTTATATTTGTTTTTCCAAGATTCTCAAAAAACGTTTGTTGTTTGGCGTAGGCACTACTTTCATTTGGAACATTTTCCAGGCAATACTGATATAAGAAAGTTTCTGGTTGAGCTGAGAAATTAAGCTGTCCAACTAAGCAGCTAATCAATTACAGTGATACCGTCTGAACAGAACTAAACATTCAGTAACTATAGGGAACAAAATTACAGGGCCAACTATAATCTTTCGAGTGTGAGTAACAAGTAACAGAAACATTATGTTGAACTGAACTCTCTACACGAACTTGGCAAATTTGCTCTGACGATGGATGAAAATCCGAAACCAGGCAGGAAGAACATAAATATGCACGCTACGACGGATAAAATACCAGATTTAGTAACTAAACTCACATTTTTAAGAACTAACTCTAATTATTTTTATCTGAACAGTGTGGACGAAAGAAGTCAGTCAGCAGTAAAGAGCGTAATTAGTTTATACAAAGTAATCAATCTAGATTCAAAAATATCCACCAGCTGGAAGAACCTAATAACACAGTAGGATTATTAGTATAATTAATGACTTAGTAATTGTGGTGGTTGGATCCGCAGAGCTGGAAAGCATCAGAGACATTTTCCGTGGTTCTGATTAATGACTTAATTTAGTGATCTTATTCAAGGCAGTTAATTTGACTAAAGATACAATAAGATGAGGTCATTTACTTTTTACAAATTGGCAGTCAGTGTGAGGGGATATGTCCACAATCTAAATAGTTCACCAAAAATAAATAATAAGTAAAAATAACTTGGACTCTTAGTGTTAATATCCGATTAACAAATGCTACACTTCTATAAATAGTGGGCAGGTGTTTGGCGGTAACTTTCGACGGACAGCATATGAAATATGCTGAAATATGATCTACCTTAACATAGTGGTGGGTTGAGTTAGTTGTTACTACTTCAAAATAGTGGCGGAGTATTTATGAATTGAATGGATCTCTCAGTAACACAACAGCTGTTTTGGGTCCACATGTCAATAAGGAGAACAAATGGGACTGCAAAGGTGAAACCACTTACTTGGCTTTATAACGCAGTTCTGGTATAACACAAGCCAGGAAGGGGCGGCTCACTAAATGTGTTTTTGATTGCCGTCCATTAGCCCATTCTCAGCGGCCAGCTACCACTGTTTGGCTGAATTTTTCATACAACCGTTAGATTACATTAAAAGCCAAGAATGTTTTCAGCTAGGAAGGAAAAATCTATTCTACTCATGAAGACTGAAGATAGAAGCTTCATTCATAAATAACAGGTTTACATTAATTTTTACTAATTAATAACATTAATTTTTAGATTAATAAGTTTTTCGTTCTCTTATCGTTCGTTATAAGAGGAAATATTGCGTCATGACAAATTTTCAACTGAGTTTTTCACCGGGAAACCAAAGTGCGTATTTACTACAATCAGTTTGTGAGTTTTTGGAGTTTTCAGAGACAATGGCTACAACCATTTTCTTTAAACTTGGAATATTAAGTACACAGATAAGAATGTATCACTTTTTCATTTTATCACATTTTTTCGCAAACAAAAATAATATTTTAGAGTTGTTTAGGGAAGCCTGTCCCTAGATAGGTTCGAATTCAAACTGCTGGTTCGTTAAGTCAGAGGGCACTCAGGTATACAACCCTATCACGCTACCTTTTTTTAAAGGCCAGTCCAATCAAACGTACGTAACGTCACAATTATAAAGAAGTGTAAATTAGCTTGTAGACTTGTTTCGTGACATTAGATTTCAAAACTACATGTCCTTGTAAACATGTAAAAATACCTGTTTGTCAATTAATTCGTCCATTATTAGCTTTACACCAGATTTTGCAATTGATGATTAAATGAAAATTAACGGTTTCTATACAATATTCATTGCATAATGTTACTTTCATCATGATATCACATGATGAATTATGACAAGGTGTAGAAGAGAGAAACGTAAGAATTTTAAAACAAAAATAAATAAAACTGAACCCATACAAGACACAAATCCCTGAAGGCAGGAAGCTCTAATGAGTGAAGGATCAACTAAATCCAACGTTCTGAATCAAGCCGACTTTACACGTAGCCAGAACACTGAGACTTCTACTAACATAATATAAACCTACATCTTATACGTTCCTTATTTCTAGACTCAACTATTTTCAAAGATACTATCTGTACCCATGTCCAAATCATTATTGGAAATGATTGTAAAGACGTTACCATGTAATGTAACATTTCTCGCTTCCATTGGTTACTAGGAAAACATCGCGGTATGAAACAGTTACACGATTACCTCGTTAATAACACTATAACATTAACACACTTTCTTCCATCTTGGATATTTTCAATTTGCCCTACCATAGTAAATACGGAGGTTTATGAGGATACATGTTACCAAAAACAGGTTGTAGCTGAGGTGATTATATTCAAATCCAAAAGAGACGTCAATAACACCGTACAGATCTACATGACATTTGAAATTTAACTCGCAGATTCCTCGAAACCCACTAAAATATTTGTGAAAATAGCATTCCAAGTTGTACAGAAATTGGTGTAGCAGTTTTAGAGAAAATTCGCAAAATCTAAAAAATCTATCTGGTAAAGTCTCTTTTCTATTGGGAAGTGAGCTGACGGTATAGCCATAGAATCCCCTCTAAAACTAGTTTTCCGGAAAAATGTTTTCAAATAGCAAACCTTACTGCAGTTATCTTACTGACAGTTACCTTACTGACAGTTCCTTACTGACAGTTCCCTTACTGACAGTTACCTTTGACAGTTCCCTTACTGACAGTTACCTTACTGACAGTTCCCTTACTGACAGTTCCCTTACTGACAGTTCCCTTACTGACAGTTCCCTTACTGACAGTTACCTTACTGACAGTTACCTTACTGACAGTTCCCTTACTGACAGTTCCCTACTGACAGTTCCCTTAACGACCTTACTGACAGTTCCCTTACTGACAGTTCCCTAACAGTTCCCTTACTGACAGTTCCCTTACTGACAGTTACTTTTGACAGTTACCTTACTGACAGTTCCCTTACTGACAGTTCCCTTACTGACAGTTACCTTACTGACAGTTCCCTTACTGACAGTTACCTTACTGACAGTTACCTTACTGACAGTTCCCTTACGACAGTTCCCTTACTGACAGTTACTTACTGACAGTTCCCTTACTGACAGTTTCCTTACTGACAGTTACCTTGGACAGTTCCCTTAGTAGCACCAAATGAAATATTAAATAACTTTCAGCGACTTTTCCTTTTTCAATTGTGCTGATCCCATATACAGACACACAAAACGAATACACGTAGTTAAGTCCACACATGTACAACAGCGAGCGGAGATGAAGAAGCCGGGCAGTGAGCGACACGGTCCACAGATCAATGACAATGGACCATTATATCTTAATTATTTCTATATTTGTTATCGTTCTACATACATTACTTTACATGTATGTTCCTAACCATACATATATATATATATATATATAAAAGTGTACATGATATGACGATATGCATGTTATGTTTGAATTAATAACAACAATAATAAAGTTTATGTTTAAAGTTTAAAGGATTATTCTTAAAAATTGTACCTTAAACATAAACTTTATTATTGTTGTTATTAATTCTTATATATATATAAAATAAGATTGAGGATATATACATATATATATATATATATATATGTGTGTGTGGTGTGTGTGTGTGTGTGTGGTGTATTTTGGAAAGTTATATAAGCGACGTCATTAAAAAATATATTTCTGTCAGAGAAATAGAGGACCGTGGCTACAATCAAATCCACTTTATTCCAGATCCATTGTACAGCCTGTTACACACAATCATATCCAATTTTCGAAATTCAGTTTTAACATGTTTAGAGGGACCCTGGCTATGAAATGGGCGATCCGTCAAATATTACGATCAAAATCCGTCATCGGAAGTGCAACTGTACTGAATAGTTTTTACTTTCTGCTGAGAAGCGGAAGAACTACGATTGTGTCACAAATTTTCGATATCACGTTTTCACCGAAAATAAACATTTCGAGATACTCTGAATGTACGTGTGTGTGTGTGTGAATAAAGAGACGTTTTTGAAGTGATAAGACTAATATTTAATAAACGAATTTTGTTTATTCAATTAGTTGTCATTAATTAACGGACATAAAATAAACGAACAATGAGGGTACTTGCTGATGGAGGCCATTTGTTGTTTTTATTTAAATAAAAGCCCCCTCGTATGTGGCCCCATAAACAAACACCTTATTCAATATTTTGGTAAACAACAAAAAAATATCACGTATGAAAGACTGACAAGGCCTTTATCTGCCGTACCCATATATTCCTAAATGATCAAATTTCATCAGACTCCCAGGTTTTCCTAAATATTCACTTCCCTTCAATATTGTACCGCAAGGGAGTCTAGTGGTTTAGCAGAGAATAGGGAGACTTCTCCAGCTTCCATACAATCTTCCCAATATCATTAAGAAAAATACTGCAAACAAAAGTGATAGGTGTTTTTCTATGATAAGTTAGTATATCAACTTTGCAGAAATCCGGGTGAATTGTAACGACTGCTCAGGAAATTTACACTGCTTATCAATCGATTTTCTTCAAACTTGGAATCTTTAGCACATTTTTAATTCTCGTTAACATTTCAAAAGATGAAGTAGTACTTGGAAACGTCATTCCTTCCTCAGCACCATTGCCAGAACTCTTTTGTGTGAACCTATGGCGCAACAGCCCATGAAGGGCTAAAGCATGGCAGACGGCTATTAGGTGCGCTACCAACTGGAGCTTCCCACTTTTTCTGACGATGTTATGTCAACATTGTCTTTGCCCTCACGGGAATCGAACCCTGAATTCTCGCACCAAAGACGAATGCACTAGCAACTAGACTAAAACGCGTGAGGGTTTTGTGTGAATACTATACTATAATACATGTGTGTAAATACGCCATAGAAAAGCTGAGCTCAATAGTTTCAGTAGCCGCATCAAGCGCCATATTCGCTCTGCCCAGCGAAGTTCAACCACGCATTTCATTCACTATCACGCCCATTGCAATGTATTGGGTTTCAACCGCGACAATCTTTCACCTAGAAGCTGTCTCTAGCTGTAAGAAAAAGTGGTGATCTGAAAGGTTTACACAACGAGTTACAAATTCTACTTTAAACGTCAGTCTCTCCAACTTTGCTTTAAAGAGTGAGACATGAGTTGCTACATCAATCTCAACCTGGAAATGTTCACCTCTCAAGCCACTCTACTAGCTCACTACCGTTTACATCACTATTCAAGCGACTCGTACCAACTAACCATCATCACTCTACCCTCTCGCTCTATACACTCCTCTCTCTATACACTCCTCTATCATTACCCAATAAAATCGTAAATACATAAATTGTAAGTTCAGCGCCAGTTCGTGTGTTCTGATCCATTCATTATCAAAGACAAATTTTGTAAAAGCCTGGTGTCAAACATTCATACGAAGTTCGCTTACTGTAAATATTAAAAACTGATCTTAATACTTCAAGACTGAGAATCAATTATATCTACGCCAGTACAGACACACTCAAGCAAGACTGGAACCTTGGTGTGAGTGCTCACAAATATTAAAGATTCAGAGCCTAATTTCTAGTGTTTCTATATAAAAAAGTACAATTGTTAGTACACAAGTTGTTGTACTCAAAAAAAAAAGGGTTTAATTATACCAAACTGAGTATACCTGCTTGTACTATTTATTTAGTATTCAAGAGTGTGGTCATGTGGTGTGGAGCATGCTCGCCTGGGAGAGTGCCCCGTACTGTTACTTCCGCTCTATTTTATTACTGCATTTTTATTTTCTTACTCATTAGGATGTAATTTTGAAATGAAATTAATTATAAAAAAAAATAAAAACGCTCTTATACTCTTTTTTATTACAATTTTATTGCCCCTTCGCAGATAACCTAATATTTGAAAGCAGACTAAGTTAACAACAAAACTGTTTCTGTATACGTTCTTTGAGCTTTTAAAAAGGAATTACCCGACAGAATCCTCCTTGATCTTCAGTTCTTAATGATTCGTTTGTCTTCCTTCTTCTAATTTCCTACTAGAGAAAGTGAATCCAATTAGTTTAGTATCGTTATTTTCTGTGGCTGCTGCAAGGAGATAGCACTGCTGCCAATATACCGCAAGAGTTTTCAGTGGAGAATAAATGTTTTGAGGTCCAATACATTCATAAACCGGTTTTAGAAATTTTGATCTACCCCCCCTCTCTCTGTGTGTATTTGTGGGGGGGGGGTCAATGTAATATTTTCCCCAATTTTCTCGGAAATTGCTCGAATTTCTTTAAACAACTTTACTATAATGATCTAAACTTTTACTTGAAAAAAATATTGTGGGAAAATTCATTATATAGCGGGATTTCTGCAGGTTTACGAATAATGCTACAGTGCTTTATACTGTACAGTGCTACATTAACTAGATACTATTTAGGGCAATTAAATGTTTTGCAAATATTATAGGTTTGAAGAAGATCAGCCAACCACCGGAAGTACTACTTCACTGATCAGATGTTTTAACTTTTCCCTAATTTTCTCCAAAATGGCTCAGTCGACACCAACAACCACAAACAAGTCTACTTGTTATTTAATTTTCCCGGGAAAAATCCTTTCCTAAGGTGTTCTGGGAAAACTAGGACGTTAGCTCATCTCTTAGTTGACGTTTCAATCAATTCAATAAAAATTCCAACATTTCAGTTGCATTCCAAGTTCAGTTACAGCTGCGAGAATTGCAGGAACCGAAAGTCGTACAAGTGTTTCATAGCAGGTTTTTGTAAAGATTTCTTTCCGTAAGGCCTGCTTCCGGATGTCCAGCTATTTGTCACAGCTGCAGACTACAATTTCAACAATGTTATGCACTTTCTAACGCTGACACTAGCGCATACTACTTTAAAGCAACTTTCTTTCACAATAACATCCTTAAATAAAATATATAACAGTAAAAATTCTTTTGGAGACATTGCGCATTCGTCTTTGAACATTCTTATACATATCCCACTTTGGCTAACTACTCTCAACCTAAAGCACCTCTATCTCTTTCCATGATCTGGATGGTTCTAAGGTGAGAATATATACTCTGATTCGCAAGTGATATCTTCGTAGAGAGATGTATTGGAATTCCTTCTCTTCCCACATTTTCTCATCTGCAGGCATCATCGTGTTATCCTCCCCCCCAAGCTTCTTCAGATCTGAAATTTTCAATGACCCGTTACCTTGAGCAGCCTATTTTTGCTCAATTGTCTAACCTGGATAAGTCTTTCCCGAGAGGGTTCTCCTGAGCTATGCTGTATTAAGCTTTCTTCAAGTTTCTAATCTATTCTTAGAAAGACTGGCCGCTTTCTTGAAAGATTTTCGGCCCTATGCTACACCTTTCCAAAGCAAGATTGTCGGCCATCTTGTTGCCCTTTAAGCCAACATGCCCTGGCAAATCTGTTTGGGATACCCTATTATCCTACTAAATTCACTTTAATGTAAGAATTGTGAAAAGTTGTCAGCGTAAGAGGTGTTCGCGGTTTTGGTTATTGAAACAAAAAGATCCCCAACTTGGAAACTTTGTGTGAAACGTCAACATTATTGCATGCTGTAGTTGCATGTTACATGTCTATTTCCTCCTACTGCTGGCAAGAAGAGGAACTGTTGGGGCTGTATCATTTTCGAAATTAAGTTTTCACCACAAATACATACTTTATGGCCCTTTGAGTACGAACAAGACTTTTGTAGACAAAATATCTCAAAAGAAAAACTGCAGGAAGCACAAATATTCTGTTTATCACCTATTCGCATCTGACGGAAAATTTTAGACAAAATCGACCAATCGGAAGTACGACTTTAATGGATTTTCTTTCAGTCTTTCGCAATTTTCACTAAAATGGCTTCAACGATTCTCATAAACCTTTTATACCATCTAGAAGTAATTCTTCTGTATTAAATTGTAAAGGCATTCAGTATTTGTAGCTGCCTTCAGTGGTAACCAATATACTTGACCCCACCCCAACTATAGTTATGTTGGGGGCCGCTCAGTAAACATTTCCAAAGTTAAAGGACTGATTGTGGTCACTGTTGTAAAGCACTAAGAGAAGGACATGTGTTTCACACATCACATTTTCAACTCCATTAGAGTTCCAATTTTCCGAACTGAAGTGAGATCTTGAAATGTAGCAAAAGATAATATTAATTTCCATGCCAACAGTTTGAATATAACCCTATTGTCAGTTTTATATTCACATTTATGTATACATGGCGAGGGTGGTAAAGAGAGTAGGAGGAATAATAACTGAATAGGAATCGCTTGGCCGCAGGCTCCGCCGTACAGGAAGTGAGGTGTAAATTTCTAAAGTAATGAGTGGAGAACAGATTGAGAAATGTAACAGACTGGTAGGGGGGAGGAGTAGAGCAGGACAGCTGGATGCGGAGGGCAGGAGGGTAGCTTTAGAAATTAGCATTAATTTGCATTTATAATAATGGATTTAGCAATGTGAAAGTTCAACATTACATTAAAATAGATTTTCAGTGGTAGCGAGGTTATATTAACTCCTGGCTATAACAATCCTACTTTTCACCGACTGTATCTGCCACTGAGACATGTCGGCCCGACAAACTAAATACACAAAACTAGATGATAGCAATGCCACCAGATATTAAACTGCTATCAGTTAGCTATTTAAATTTTGGTATCATCATTTTTGAAGTCCTTCCCCTTCGATCAGACACTCTTCTTCACTTCTGCCCTTATTCTTGACTGCATCGTGGCAAACATCACCAAATTGATTTTGGGAGCGACATTTTATTTCAAACAATCGCGAAAAACTGAAAATAACTTTCAGTAAAGCTGCATTCTGTTTATTGCTTTTAATCGATACAGTTGGCGATAAAAAAAATGAAATCTCAAGTATTTAATCAGTATTATATTTTTAAACCGTTCCTTTAGAAGACAAGAAATCTAAAGATTTTCATTGTTTTGATGGCTCTAAATAATTCCTGTATTAGCTGGTTCTCGACAATGTACCACAGGGGCGCTGCAGTACTAAGAATATTGAAGTGAATCAGGCGGAGGGAACAACAATAATAAAAGCAACAACATAAAGATAAGCGTAGCTACAACAATGAAACAATGAGAACAGCAGAATTATGAGTAAGAGAACGACAGTAAGAAAGAAAAGAATGAATGAGTCACACAGGGGGGAGGGGGGAGGGATTATTACAACAATATAAAACATGGTCAAGGTTGCCCTGTGTGAGTGGTGTTATTTTTATATGTCAGAAAAATGTACCACTGATACACTGTACAGGACAGGAAGTGATCAGGTAATGTTGCTGGTTTACATTGTATGGACACTTTGGCGCGCATCAGGCCACCACAGAGGCGTTTTCCCTTTAATTCCAGAATACTTGAGTTTTACGAACTGATTTTTAGGAAAATATTTTCTCTTACTGCTAGAAGAGAAATTTGCGATCGTATCAAATTTTGAATTTCCACCTCAAATACATTATTAGAAGTATTCTGAATAAATACAAAAAAAAGTCTTTACATGTTCAGACTTCACAGGAACTCATACCTAACATTCTGTTTTAAGTTTTATGAACGTAATGCATTCAACCAAGGTTTCGGACTCAAATTCTTTCTCTCCAAAAGAGCTCTTTATTAATTATTTACTCCTAATAGGAGGAAGTATTGTGTAATCGTGGCAGAGTTATCGGAATAGAGTTTTTTTTTCTCCGGAAAACCGCTGTTTACAGGAGTTGTGGAGAATCTGTGCTAGTCTTACCTATTTACACTCTCTGTATATTATAAGTTTTTCTTGGAAGCTGATGGAGGGCGTATTAAACGTTGTGGTCACATTCAGGTGTATGTTGCACCTTAACTATATCCCTCACTTATATTATAGCCTGCAGTAGTACAGTAATAATAGAAATGAGAGGAGGTCAGTCACTGTTTTCACACCGCAGATTTAATTTTAAAAAGTATACATACAACAGATGTAAACTTCATGTAGCTTCTTAGCATGTATACCAGATGTAACTTTTTATGTATAAACTTTAATTTATACAAAGCTGATTTTTTCCTCATTTCACCTATTCTAACCCACCAACTGAATATCAATCTGTATATCTATAACATCTCGCAACTGAATATCAATTCAAATAAGGATAAACAGGAAAGTGAAAGGACGAATTCAATGAAATAAATAATATGATGACGACGCTATCTGTAGGAGGGGAAATATCGTACGATATCTGTTCAGCACATTACCTGATAATGTCCTACATAAAAGACAACGGGCGAGTACTACAAGTGTGACAATGGGGAGTTGGTCGTGTTAGGTTCAGCGCTCTCTAGTGACATTGCACCATCAGCTGAAAACAGTATACTCTATACTAGGTGGGGAGGGGGAAGAGAGAGACTGCTACTGCTAACTATAATATCATATTGGCTACCTGATTACAAATGAGTGAACTACACAGTTGATGCAAGTTAGTAAGCATGAGCGCAGCACGGAGATGCAGGGAGAGTAGTGCTAATTTCCTAAAGCTAGGAAACCATAAAACTAGAATACAATCAAATATAATAATAAATAAATGTGGTGAAACACTCATGCGACTTTCTCTTCCTCCAATCAATACAAATATAAATAAAATGACAACTTTTCATTCAACATCAACGTTTACTCTTGTGTCCACATAAATATAGAATTGGGGCGGGGCGGGGGCGGGGGGAATAAGCACCTAAGCAGGCAGTTAATAGAAGCAATTACATTGTAATCCAGAAGAGAGCGCCAATAATACTGAAACAACCTCATATACCATTTGAAATTTGACCTAGCGGAATTCCTCATTATCCGCTAAAAATAATTTCTCCACGAAAATGTTACATAGGCCCATATTTGTGTAGTGCGTATATTCCAAATATAGAGGATATTGTTGCACTTGTTTTCGAGATTACGAACCTACCTATTCTACAAAGTTTGCACTTCTGGTTAACCGATTTTATTCAAATTTGGAATTCTACCAAATTCTATGTGCTCCGCTGATTTCTATGTCCTTAGCTGTGTATTCGCATCGCAATATAGTTGTGCAGGCCCGCTATTAGAAATAAAGTGTTGTTTGACTGTATATACAGGTGGCAGAACTATAAATTGTACTCAAGTACATTATATATAATTATATTAACAGGAGTAAGAGGAAGTTGAGTGAATGTTTCACACCAGATTTTTTTGTATTCACCCAAAGATTTCACTCGCAAAAACAAAACGAATAATCCAAACAGAATAATGCTTTAGCCAGGTAAGTAAGACAACTGGAAGCAAGTTGTAATTCAATTAGGTTACACAGATTACTTGTCTTGTGTGACTAGGGAGGGAGTGTCTGTCTGTTTACTACTACCACCGCACCATCACTATTCCATGAATATTACATGAATTACATTTTGAAATTCAAATTGAAAATTCAATTCCTACGGTTTAATACATTTAACAAACTTTTCTGTCAATGTGGTTAGGTTTCCTTATTTTTTTAGTTTCTTTTATAAACAAGAATTTAGCAATATTTTATGACTATTAAAAATAAAGTATTTCTGTTTGTAAGCACTTGTTTTTCTCACCAGACACACACACACACACACACACAAGGTGCACAACATCTAAGGTCTTTCGCACCTGATAATCATCCTCAATGACACTGTACTAGCTGAACATAACATTAGATTATCTACAATTTGAATAGCCTTTCATAAATTACTACATTCTTAAAGAAACGGAGGTAGAGTACTAGGGTTCATTGATGGCCTAATCCTAAGAAGAAAAAACAAGTATTTACGTATTCATACTAATATATTTATACCATATACATTCATCAAACATTCATCCTAATAAATACATTCATGCCTATAAATACGATCATACTATAAATACAGTCACACATATGTTCAAGCTTACACCCACTTAAAAAATTCAGTACTCGATATTCCTCCACCTCAGTAATAGCCTAACCTAATTTAAAATCCTATCTATTTACAATAAAACTTCACATTCATACGACAATTCATTCACACATGTGTCCGAGTGCCAATCCCGACACAGACCCACCCCTCCAAAGTACAGTGGCTCCCTAAGATAAGCGGGGAAGACGTCTCCGGAAGACTAGAAGTTTGCCACCCCTGCCCCGGGATTGACACCCCCCCACTTCATTCACACACACATGTACACACATTCTTACAGCCTTTCTTTAAACGTAATCCGTAAATACTACTCAAACTCTAATCCGAACGAACCCTATTAAATCTATCATTAACTATTTACATAAGAAATTACATTCGAATCTAGTACAGTGTCATATTAAGTTGAATACATTTATATTTTTTAGAAACTGGAATGTTCTTCCTACACTTTCTTCGTTATCCTCCAGTATTTCTTTCATAGTATTGCTAATATTCAACCTATCTTTAGTGGATGCATTCGAACATTCCATGAAAATGTGTTGGACTGTTAATTGCACACCGCAAGTCTCACAGTTAGGAGGTCGTTCCCCTCTAAAAATATAACCGTGAGTTAGCATTGTGTGGCCAATTCTCAGTCTTGCCAATACGACTTCTTCGCGGCGGGAGTCTCTGCACGAAGTTATCCATTTCACTGGTATTGCCTTAACAGTTCTTAATTTATTTGTTAATGGGAGTGCTTCCCAGACCTGCTTCCACTGTGATAACACCTTATTACGCAACGCATTCTTCCAATCGTCCGGCAATACATATTCATATTGGGTGTCTATTAATGCTGCTTTTTTAGCGGCCTTGTCTGCTGCTTCATTGTATTTGATCCCAGTATGTCCGGGAGTCCAGAGAAAGGTAACTCTTTTATAATTTTGTGCACAAAGATGCAGATAGTTATGTATTGCCTTGATCAATATATTATCATTATCTAACTTACATATCGCATCTAAGGCACTTTTGGAGTTTGTACAGATTATGAAGCTTCTCCCGATGTAATTCACTACATGTTCAAGAGCTTTGCAAATTGCGAATAATTCCGCCGCGAAGATACTGGAAATATTATTCAATGAACAGCTATAAACTCTTCCATCTATCACCCAAGCACATCCCACACTAGATATTGTTTTAGATCCATCAGTGAAAATTTGTTTGTAATTTCTATAATTAGTGTCTAACCTTTCCAGAAACTTATTTCTATACACATAATCAGGCGTATTTCATTTTATATATTTACTGAGGGTAAAATCTACTGTAGGCTTGTTAAGTATCCAAGGTTCTACCTTCTGGGTTTCGGTGCTATCTGCAGAAGGCATGACAATATTGTTTTGGATACAAAGGTTAGCAAAACGTATACCTAACGGCTTGCTGTTAGCACAGGTACTGTACGAATCCGCGAACTCGGGTGAATAGACATTTTCATAAATCATATGATTTTTGAATGGTAGCAACTTTGCCGCATAATTACAAATTAAAACATTTCTTCTAGTTTGTAACGGGTGTTCCCCCTTTCCGCATACAGACTTTCTACTGGGCTTGTTCTCAACGCTCCAAGAGCTACGCGGATTCCTTCATTATGTACTGGGTTTAAAATCTTCAGTACAGAATCTCTGGCCGAACCATAAATTATACTGCCATAATCGATTTTTGATCGGACATAAGCTTTATAAAAGTTCAATAGACTATGTCGGTCCGCTCCCCATGTAGTCCCTTTTACAAATTTAAGCGCATTCAGTTTCCTAATGCATCTTTGCTTTAAATCCTCTAGATGAGGACGCCAACTTAATTTTGAGTCTAGAATTACTCCTAAGTATCTGACTTTATTTACGCAAGGTATGGTGGTACCTTCCAATCTTAGATCGCCAGTTGGTTGTACCCGAAATCGATGAAAATGCACGCAATTACTTTTTGTTGAAGAGAAACGGAGACCATTTTTATTCGACCATTCTTCGAGATTTTGGATGACGAGCTGCAAACTTTCTTCTACTACATTGAAACTGAGAGAACTGCTAAATATCACCAGCATATTTAGCATATTACTCCTAATATCATCTGCATAGAGCATTCCCTCTACAGAGGACTCCAATGACTCAAGTACACTGTTAATAGCAATAAGAAATAGAATCGGGCTGAGAATACTTCCTTGAGGGACTCCATTTTCTTGGATGAAAGAAGAAGAAAGGGCTCCTCTTAGTCGCACTTTAAACAATCGCAATTTTAAAAAGTTTTGGATAAAAATTGGAAGGTTTCCTCTTATGTTCCATTGATGAGCTGTTTAAGAATGCTATACCTCCACACCATATCGAATGCTTTTTCGATATCAAAGAAAACTGCTATAAGGTGTTGCTTTTTTAAGAAAGCGTTTTGGATGGCACTTTCAAGTTTTACAAGAGGATCCAGTATACTGTGATTACTCCTGAATCCTGCTTGATATTTACTCAAAAGGTGGCGCGACTCTAAATACCATGTTAATCTTTTGCAGACCATTCTCTCAAGAGTCTTGCATAGGCAACTTGTCAGACTAATTGGACGATACGATTCCGGGTTTCCCGGATTTTGGAATAGGGAAAGATATTATGCATATTATATATTTGTTATTATTAGTTTGTAAATTTTGTATATGTATATTCAATGCATGTAATGTATGTATCACGGAGCATGCTGTAAATAAACTCCTTCCCATTAGGGTTACTTCTGGGAAGAAAAACACACACACACACACACACACACAGAGAGAGAGAGGCTAAGTTGTCGACAGGAATTTCTTGGGCCCTGGGCTTTTAATGTTATTAAAACTATTGTTTTAAAACTTTGTTTTTGTTATTAAAATGCGAACACGGAAGTTCAGGCAAAAAATCCACCTACCGGAAGTTCGTCTCTGTGACTGCTTTCTCTCCTTTTTCTTTCTTCATTTTTTGCGATTTCCTTAAACTTCGTATAACTTGCACATACACATAAATACCAATCACTTTTATTGAAAACAATTTTCCAAGAAAATCTTTTCTTTTTGGAGCAAGACAAGGTTTTTATCTTTAAAAGTGCCACTGGATGCCAAGATATGTCAAATGCATTGCTAGAAGTCTACATTTAAATAACATCGGTTAACCAGAAGTGGAAACTTTAAGACAGGTTTTTAACAGTCCAACCACTTTCTTTAAACTTGGCATGCTTACTGCACAAAAATCAATCATTTTTATTCGAAACATATTTCTGGAAAGTGATTTCTAGGAGGGCTGGAACATGCCGGTAAATTGTTCTTTAATATAGACGGCCGTTACAATGTTTGCCAAGGTGTTAAAACAAAGGGCCTTAAACAAGTCTAATTCCCACTATCTTTAGCTATATTGGGCGGTGCCCAATTAAACGTTCAATAAATATTGAAAATTTGAAGAAACAGTGAAAGAAAATCGTGTGAGTATTTCACGCCATATATTGTCCTAATATAATTTAAGGCCAACAGGGTGTGGTGAAACTACTCCCTTTACTCAAAACATAATTATTCATGACGAGGGGGCTTTCGTCAACATCTCACATTCTACAACTATCCCATCAAACGCGAACTAGTACCTCACAGAGACATCTCATCATCCCACTCAAAGCTACCACCGGAAGATGTTCCGCTCTCTCTCTCTCTCTGAGAGAAGTTATGAAAGCAAGTTTCTTCTATCCTTAGCAAGTTGGACAAGTGTTACTATGCGGTAATTTGAATCGAATGAAAAGGGAGAAGTTCTCAACGGAAGAATTAGTTTTAAAAAAAAGTCTTCAGCCTGTCTTTCACAGAATAGTCTTCAATCATCTAAAAAGTTATCTAGTTTCAGAAGCGTCATCAACTGGTATTCATCATCAAGCCATCTTTCAGCAAGTTTGTTACTCGGTACTTAAGTACTCTAAGTACATGTATGTCTTTACCAATAATTGGTGAGCACAGATTTTTTTTTCTCGTTTCCGTACAATTCCATTTGGGACGGCAATTATTTCAATCTTGATGGCCTAATTTTACCACTTACTCTACTGCCGATCTGACTGGAAGATTGATTACTTTATAAGAGGCTTTTTAAAGCTGGTCATACTTGAGTTGAACTGGATTAACCAGTGCTAGAATAATGGTATAACATGCGTGTACATTGAAAGGTGTAGGTAGAGTTGGTGAATGGTGGTATAAAACATAATCATAATTAGTTCCACTCTGTTTGGTCGCACCATACATATATATATAGTAATATAGGAACAATGAGAGAGAGAGAGTGAAAGAAATGAAATATCGGTGTGAGGAGCACTGCTCCTCCGCTAACTAGCCACTAATCTCACAAATATGGGTTTCCTGCAAGCAGTATACTACAACTATTAAGCCTAGCTAAATAGTTATAGTTAGATAATTTCTCTCTCATGTGCTGTACGTGAGTGCGGCGTTGTTGGTGCGCTCGTGTGTACGTGCGAGTTAAAAGAGAAATGCGCGGTCAAGTAAAACAAAGGTGTTCCCTTTGTAATACATTTTACTAGTTAGGATTTGTACAAAGTAATTACATACTTTTAATATTATAATAGTCTCAATCCATAAATATTATCATTAAATCTGGCACTGGACTGGTATTGTTCAGCTATACTGGACAGCAATGTTAGGACTAATCAAGATTATTAGGTAAAACCTAAAATTTTGGTTACAGGTGAAAAGAAATGAATAGGAGGGGAAATTAACTCCCCATAGAGCGCATTTATCATCCATCTAGATTAGGTTTGGTTGATAAATTAACCAAATTAGAAAGTTTCAGCTGAAAATGAAAGCCCGACTCTAGCAGCAAACAGCTATTTCTTCAACTGGGGCATCAAATTGCTTTTATAGTAGTTGTGGTGGTTGGTTCCGCAGAGCTGGAAAGCATCAGAGACATTTTCCCGTGGTAGCCTGCTTCATTTTGTGGTCATCGACCGTTTCGGGCGTTCGCCATTTTCAGGATGCGTTTTTCAGACAGTGTGACAACACAGACTTGCACAGAGCAAACTTAGTTTACACACTCTTGAGTGTTGTACAAGTCTGTGTTGTCACACAATCTGAAAAACGCATCCTGAAGATGGGCGAACGCCCGAAACCGGTCGATGACCACAAAATGAAGCAGGCTACCACGGAAAATGTCTCTGATGCTTTTATAGTAGCTTACCGGCCAGAAAAATCACTATTGTAAAAAATAGCTAATTAGATCTGACTTGACACAATGGGACGTGGGACGATGCACTTGGCGATACCGAAAGGAAAGTCTCTCTGAAAGAGTGCGGATCGGATAATCGAGAAAACCCCCTTGCTGGGAGAGTAACGTCTGATGTGATGTCTGGTAGGTGTGTATATCTGGAAAACAGTCGCACTTAAATAAAATTATATACTGTACTGTTATTTAACATGTACTGTTCCGCAGTGTGATTCTGATTCAAAACGGCACTAAGTGTTGAGAAGTATATCCAATTTCGCCCTATAGGTAACTAAAGCCCCTATAGATTTGATCGCTTATTTTTTTAAAGGACATTTTGAAAATTATGAAGCAGTGCGATTAAGTTGCCAAGAGTTTTTTTTACCTCCAAATCAAAGGAATGGTGCTACCATCATCAAATTGAAATATAAGATTCAAGAATGCTTTTTATATTTACTTTTAAATGAAATTGTTTTTATGTAACAAAAACTTATCTAACAATGTTGCAACCAATCGCCTTCTGCATACAATAACATACAAAGTATCGTCAGCTCTACAAGAGTGTTATTATAATAACGCTGCTACTTGCCATTAGTTGAACAGTTAGCGCAAGGGGCTATGGTATCGTGTATAGCCTGGGTTTGACCAGTCCGGCAGTGTTTCGGTTACGTGCCTGGACTACTACTGTAGCGAACACAACCTCCCTGGGGCTATGTAACTTTGTAAACCTGGCATTTCACCATTTCCTCTTGTAGTAGAATATCCGTCCAAATGTCACCATCCATTTTAGTCACTAAACAATAAATCAATTACAATGTATTTTCCGATGATTTATAGAGCGGGAGATCTGCATAAATTCTTGCTGAAAAGTGAAAACTAAATACAAACCATAAACTAGATTTCAATGTTATTAGTCCCGAACCTGGTGGTGATTCGAAACCAATAAATTCGGAAAGCGGAGTCGTTTTGCCCACCATCATTAGTAGCCATTCTTACCTTGCATATCATTTTTACTACCTCCTTTTGATACTTGAACAGATTCAGCGCACAACACAATAGCGCGCTTAAATAGCAGCCGTAAGTCACGACAGAATGAAATAGTCACAACAGGGCCGTCTATGCTCAGTACGTCAGTTAGTCGTCTCGCCATCCAATAACACAGTCTACTTTGTTTCTTACACACTACTTGTAGTGATATTTAATATGTACTTCATAAACTCCCTGGATATGTCAATAAAATCGATAAAGATCTCTTTATATAGAGAAAAACTGCTATTAATAAAATAATAATTTGTTCAAACATGCAAATATAAACTTCTTTTTTTTTCTATGAGAAGTTAATAATTAACACAAAAGTCTTAAATTTGGGCGACTACTTTCATTACGGCCTATCCCACCATCAAAGGTTATCATACCATCACATATTTTATTTCTTTTGTGTCTGTACATAAACTGAAGTGGACAAGTCACAGGATAAGTTATTAATCGTCAAATTCACTGTCAATTCACGTCAAAAAACCTGTTAAATTAGAATGATTTGGACGATTTCTTGGTTCTCCAATCAAACCTCTTTCAGTGATCTCTCTATTTTTTCCCTGTCCAAAAGCATTTCCGCTTAAAGACTCTGGTCCTGTAAGGCTTATCTTTATATCATTCAACTATTCTGGGTCTACTATCAACTTATTTCATTAATCTTTCACTCTACTAAATCCATGGCCACTAGAGCCACCAGTGACACACACATTATTTTCTAATTGTTAGGATATTTTTTTCCCCGACCCCTACATCCTGACCCCTACATCACTGTTTTTTGTCTTTAACTTCCTTAACCTCCTAGCTCCTCTACATCTGACCACCATTTCAACTGCAACAGTGTCAAATGAGATCAAAAGGTTTGGCCTGTGATACAGTGTTTGGTTTATCGTCCGCATTTCTCAACGACAACAGGAAAAAAGTGACCGCAGAAGAGACAATAATTAAAAAAAATAAACTTGTAAAAGCCAGTCTTGTGCTACATTTCTGCTGTTCTGAGGGCCACACAAGATTGAGTTTAGAGCAGTTCTCTCTCTCTCTCTCTCTCTCTCTCTCTCTCTCTCTCTGTGTGTGTGTGTGTGTGTGTGTGTGTGTGTGTGTGTATGTGTGTGTGAAAGAAAGAAAACCTATTAGCTCCTAAATAAGAATAATCTGTGATATCCTGGACCATAGACCAGGCCAACCAGACAGTTGTGAATATGAGAGCCAATAAGTACCAAGTTTAAAGTAAATTGTTAACTGTAAACAGAGAAATGCATTAAAGCGTTATAAACACACCATATTTATTCTAGCCTAATTTCGTTTTAAAATAAAAATACCAATCAAAATAAAGCAAGAAAAGCAAGGTCAATCAAGATGAACAGAATAAAGGCAAATAATGGTGAGAGAAACAAAGGTAAATTTAATAACGAAATAGATACCATAAGAAATGAAAACAATGTTAAAAATCAAATATAATACAAAGTGTCCTGATAAAGGAAAGACAATGGTAACTGAGAATATAAGACAATGAACAACTAAAGAAGACAATAAACATAAGAAAAAACAAGATTCAAAAATATATTCTATGAAAATTCAATAACAGTTGGAAAAAAGAAGAAAAAAGAAAATGCAGCTCCGCCCACTGGGAACGAATGTGGGAGAAAGAGGAATAAGGAGGAGGATAAGTTACAGCTGAGAAGATATATTTGGAAGTTAAGTAAGCAAGCGGTAAGCCAAGTAACAAGATTAAACTGGAACATTCCCTTTAAGGAGTATTTGCGGAGGGGATGGTGGGGGCGGTCTACAGCAAGGGATAAACATCATTGTACCAGCGAGATTAGTGCTTTTCCCCTATTTTTTTTTTTTTTTAAATGCTTTAAGAAGGAGCTGAAAGTGTTCACAGCTCCCCCCTCTATAATCGAACTAAAATAAATTTTACCAGAAAATATATATATATATT
The DNA here is from genome assembly GCA_011037195.1 of Triatoma infestans. Taxonomy (NCBI): domain Eukaryota; kingdom Metazoa; phylum Arthropoda; class Insecta; order Hemiptera; family Reduviidae; genus Triatoma; species Triatoma infestans. Next base: position 185,283 of record JAAEAF010000196.1, read on the forward strand.
TACGTAACTATATTATAGTATTTAGGTAAATATATATATTATTTTATATATATATAAATATATAGGCAAACAGAACTTTGCAATGAGGAACTTAAGTGATAATTGAGGAAAGCTTAATGTCATCCAGAACCAATAAGAAACAAGTGTTGTTGTAAAAATATTTTCAATTAAAGTGATAGGTCTTAATGTCTCAGTTGGTATGGAAATTGTTAATGTCATTATTAGAAAATTACGAAAACCAAGTAAAAAAGTCATTCAATAAAGTGGCATTCTGAATGGCGGATATAGACCAATACTTTCGTGTCAGATGCGATTATCTTATCTAAACGAAATGTCCAAATTTGAGCTTCATATGATTTGGATCTTTAAGATATTTTGTATTGTTATGGGTTGGCCTTCCAAACTTGGTTTTAGTCGGAAATATGTGTTTTGCGGTCCGCTGATTATAAAAAAATGTTTGCGTGAAACTCTCACACGGCCTTCTTTTATTGCTAACCTTGTACTAATCTAGCCCCAGGTGGAGAAGTGAACATACAGCAAGCATTCCAAATTTAAAAAAAAATCGATGTAACGGCTTTCCAGGACATTCCAAAAAACTCAGAAATCTATTCTGTAGAATCGCAATTCCGCTTAATCGATTTTTCAAATTTGAAATTCAATCAATGCTTCTAATGTGTATTATTAATATTATGTAGGTGGTATATCCGTATATTATACTGAAGTGGACTTCATAGAGGAAAGCATATCGCTACTGTACCCCCCCCCCCCCAGAATCCACAAAAATAAATTTTCCCGGAAATATTACCAATAAAAGTGATAGATATTGTGTATGTAGATAGTACACCAAGTTTAAAGAAAATCGGTGGACCATTTTCGAAGAAGATCGTGAAAAACTGGAAAAAAAACATTCAGTAAAGTGGTACTTTCCGGTTGAGTGAACAAATAAGCCTAAATAAAGGGTGAAACCTAACCGATTTTAAATTTTTTTTTTTTTTTTTAGAGGCTCAATTACTATAAAAATATGCAAAAAAAAATATAATGTTCCATTTGAAAAAAAAAAGTTGGATGCTGTATCTCGGGATATTGGGGTATAAAAAAATGGATCAATCACTGAAAATAAACTAGACTAAAAATGATTAAATACGTGTTTTCTGTTTTTTCGAAATTTCCCGCCGTTTAAAAAAAAAGTGGGTGGAGCATATAACTCTGGTCACCCTGTATATCTGATGTGAAACAATTCACACACTTTCACTTACTATAAGTATTGGAGTGTGATTGAAAAATCTGGTATTTTTACGAAATATTTAGTCCAGCACTGAAAAATACACTAAGACGTGGATGGTTGAAAAGCAGAGTACATTGCAACTGTTAGGTTTTAGGACATAAGACCTGAACCTGACCAACCTGTATACCGCCACAGACACAGCGTTACTATCAATCCTTCAACAAAACTTGAAATAACGTTTTGATGTTAAGACTAATATGTCAAGACCTACCAGAACGATCCCCAGCACTAAATTCGGGGGAATGTTTGAAATATGAAATGTATTAGACTTTGTATATGTGTATATTTATAGCATCCAGTTCCACGTGTCGATTCTAAATGTATTATCAAATTTGAGCTTCCGGTGATTTTGGAATTATGAGATATTTTGTTCACAATACACACAAGAAGTGACTTTACACCACGCAAACCTACTAGAGCCACAGATGTTATGAACTAAGTTTTTGATATGTTTCTGATTCGACACGATCGCTTACTGACTCTTACAGTAGCTAAAGGAAGTAAAAAATGAAACGTCACTACTTCTAGACTGAATCAATAAAGACGAAACGAACTTTCCTGCTTTGCCACATGTCGTGAGAGAAATAGCCTATTTCAAATTCATGTCATTCTATGGACGACATCATCCAGTGAGAGTGCACATGTCCTGTTTGCCAATAACATATGTGTATATGTATGTGTGTGTTATGGTACTATAGTGTTCCATACAATTCCATTGATATTTATCGTAATAGTATCTACTACAGAGTTTACAAACTATATTTCTATGTTTATATAGATTCTGTTTATATTGAATTTTAATAGGAAACCTTGGGTTATTAGCATTTTCCCCACAGTTACGACAATTTTGAGTTCATAACATCCCTGATCCCTCGTCTGATGTAATTCCATTTTATTTCACATTTTAGTTATTATTTATCAGAATTTATGATAGAGGTGTCCATTTTTTTCACTTTGGAAATTTTTAAAAATACTACACAATATAAAAAGGATCAACAACATGGTGCATAGTGACCGAAATAGGAAATGTAAAACATAATATTATACACAAAGAGGCGGGAAAAGAAGATCTCTTTAAGGCAAAGTACCTGGATATGATTATACCATACACTACGAGTACGTCTGATTGGCGCACTAACAGTATGTCACAATACTGCACCATTTCACATCAATTTAATTAATTTAAGTCTATCTTTGTAGCTAACTTTGTATCTGTAACAATTTCTCTTTAGACAATTTAACAATATTGCAATACGAAAATAAAAATCCGGTGTGAAACACTCACAACACTTTCTCTTATTCTAATTAATAGAATTTAATAAAGCATTTTTTTTTTAATTCTTACGTTACTACAATGTTTAGCTGGGCGGGCCATAAACACAGTGGTGGGGATTTACTTGTATACGTGAACGGCCTCATGTGGGGCGCTCTGTGTCAAAATCAAAAAAAGCTGGTGCAAATTTAAATTTAAACTAACTGACAGACCCCCCTATACCTCTCTAAATCAATTTTTTCAGAAAAATTATTCAAATAAAAGTGATAGTTTCTATCTATGCAGGAAACCTTCCACGTTTAAAGAAAATCGGTGCAACCGTTTTCACACAATGCCCACAAACCTATTTTGTAAAATTGCACTTCCGGTTAACCGATTTTCTTTAAATTTTCAATTCCATCAGTGTTTCTAATGTGTATTAATATTATGTAGGTGGTGAAACATATATTCTATTTACGTGGCAGAGTAAAGAAAACGTATGGTTCCGTCAGAACCCAAAAAACCTGTTTTCCTGGGAAAATGTTGAGGTATTCAAGTGTGTAGAACTAAACGAAAATTAAAGAAAATTGGTGGAGCCATTTTTGAAAAAATCATGAAAAATTGAAAAAAAAAAAATCAGTAATGTCGCAGTTTCGGTTGATAGATTTTGCCCAAAATCTTTGTGTTTAGGTTACTAGTACCTAAATTTTTCGTTTTTAAGGTATCAATTAACAAAAACACACAAACACACACTCACAGGCCATTCGCTAAAACCAACTTTTTCGTATTCGGGGGACACCAAAATATGTATTTCCGGTGAAAAATCAATTTCAATAATCTGGAGTGATCAAAATACTTCCTCTTACGAGCAGTAAGAGAGAGTAAAAAAAACTGAGAAAAAGAGATTCGTTACAAACTTAAAAAGACTTTGAAACCATGTGTTATTTATGATGAAAACTTAAGGTGAAAAATCTGACTCGATAGACTTATGCAGTCTTAGAAAGTAGTGAAAAATCGAGGTCATTAGGACACGATCTATCTATAAAAACAAAAATATAAAATTATATATATAACAGATTATAATTACATGTTTTTAAAATATGCATGGCATAAAATATTCATGAATGATAATATTAATGTCTCCATTAAATGGTTGATATGTCAGCGGGACACACGTTTACCCTAATATCTACTACTAATTTACTGGTCTATTCAGATACTTTATTACCAAGGAAAAAGGGAGGTCAAATTTTAATATTGAATTAAGTAATAATAAAATGAATGAAATACTCTGGTGGGAGAGTTATTTAGAGAATTTGTGTAGTAGGGGTGGAGGAGAGGAACAACAATGTTGGAGGATGGAATTCGAAGTAGTCAGGAGAAATACGTGTCATATGGTGGTTGTGTTCTGGTTAACTGTGTGGGTGGGCAGGTGCGCGGTTAAATATCACCTACTACACAAATCAATACATTCTCAATTAATACACAGTGGGTCAAAAAAGTATAAATGGGTAAAAACCTTAAAAAATGGGTGCATTTCATATTAAATTTATATCAAACAGGAAATAGAAATGAACATTTCAGCATATTTAACTTTTTGAAAACAGACAAATGACATACTCCAATAACGTACTGACATCGCAGTAACAAGTTCGAAATTGTTTATTAGTTCGCTAGTTAATACTTAGTTTGAAACCCGTTCGCTTCAATAACAGTCTACAACCTTCTAAGGTTGGACCGAACTAAGTTTTACAAGGTCATGGGTTTTTTTTACCCCACTCTTCTTTCAAAATAGTTTTCAGCTCTTCTTTCGATGTGATTTTTCTTTCCGAATATGTGCCATAGATTTTCGATTTGATTCAATTCAGTACCTGAAAAAGTGTTCCGAGTTGGCGAGGTTTATTAAAGGTTAGTCATTCTTTAGTTTCTCCTGCGGTATGTTTTGGATCAATGTCTTGCTTGGAAATAAAACAAGACTCTAATCCCAAATTTTATCTCCTAGGGAAGACTGGTTAAGATTGGGACCGTATAATGTCATACTTGATAATTACTTCCCGTATAATGTCATACTTGATAATTACTTCCGATGTTACGGACGGTTCCAGAATGGATGGTAGGATATCTCAGGGCTGCGCTCTATTTTGAGACAGAAGATCACTTGGTAGAATCTCTTAGTGATTGGACCACTGTTTTCCGGGCTGAGTTTTTTGCTATTCTTTGTTGGATTTTAGATGAGCGGGTGTATGTAACACTAGCTTAAAAGGTGTTTGTATCTGCTCGGACAGGCAAGCTGCGTTGAAGGGCTGAGTTCATGTGTCTTCACTTCCAGGTTGGTACTACAAGACTGGAGGGCTTTCTTCCTTGAAGGATGTACTTCTAGTCTGAGTGCCAGGTCATATGGAAATTTTGGGGTATGAGGAGGTGGATAGGTTTGCCAAATTAGGGACCTCTCTCCCTTTCATTGGCCCAAAGCCTACTTTCTGTTGTGTGTCTTCAGGCACATGTCTGATGTCTTTAACCATGGATAGTTTCACAGCATTCTTCCCTATGGATGAGTTCAGTGAACTGTCGGCAGTTAAGATGCTCTTTGGAGGTCTGGACAGGGCTATTAATAATGGGACTTATGACAGACCTATTTTATAGAATATGTAAGACAGAATGTCTGTCGGAACGGAATGTCTGTGGAAGAGCTTAGGCTATTTTGAAGGCATATGAACGTAGTGATAACGGGCAAGAGCTGACTGAATTAAAATATTAACCTATTAGAAGAAATGAACTGCATAAGAAATGTAAATTTTATTATTGTTTATATAGAAACAATCAACAATATAAAATTTATCAATCCTTTTTTGATCTTGATCATTTGTATTTTTTTAGTTTATTAATTATTCCTACACAGTTTATTGGAAAAATAAAAAGTTCTAAAAATGTTTACGTTACTATTTTCACTTTGAAATAAGTACATTATATTATTATTTAATTAATAATATATTATAAATATAAAAAATATAAATATAAATTATATAAATATATTATGTTATAATTAGAATATATATAGTATATTTATTTTATTATTAAAATTACACACACTTTATATCACAGTGAGGGAGATAAATACAGCTATTATAGCGCTGACAATAAACTATTTGGACACGTTACTTACTCTGCAAACGGACCGAGTGTTAAGACAAGGAAACTTAGATTACTTGATTGACGATAGAGAGATGTTGAAGGCATGCAACATGAACTAGTGTGAAACTCACTCATGATTAAACAATTCTTACACATCTACTGGACAAATTTTCTATTGGTCGGCCTAAATTTCTTGAACATCGGCCACTGAACCGACTTTACTCGAAATAATACGAAAATTGCCGAGTATTCTATATAAAATAATATAAACTAAACTAAGCAGAGAATTAGCCAACACTAACCACGCATCAAAATGTTTAGTTCTCTTATCTCTCCACCAGGTGATAAAATTATATTGAAACATATTATATGGACAAGAAACAATGTCTCAGCTTGCCAGACCCCCAAAAATCGTCAACTTTTTTTCAAAAATTATTATAGACAAAAATTTGTTGAGCCGGTTTTGCGAGAAAACCGTGAGAAATTTAAAAAAAACCTAGTCTCACTTCCGGAAGACGTATTTGAACCAAAATCTTCTAGTCTGTTCCTAAACCTAAACAGAATATATCCAGTTTGTATTTCTTGCGATTTCTTGTCGATATTTTTTCACATATTTCATAGTCATTCTTTAAAAAATAATTTCTTTCGTAATATATACTTCCTGTGTAAAATCAATTTTGCAAAAAAAAAAAAATGGATGCAATCGTAATTATTTCCCTCTAATAGTATCAGTTAGAGAAAGTAAAAACTTGATGCCGATATTAAACAAGGCAGGTTACTAAAAAGAAATAGAAAGGAGAGAGGAAGAGAGAAAGAGAAGAGCAAGGACAAAAGAAATGGCTGACAGACAGCAGTACGGTTGGAGAATAATTCATAAGAAACAGGCCCATGAGAGCTACATATCTCATAGCACTAACAACTACACCACCATCCAAGGGCGGGTGGGGGCAATCTATACCGTACAATGTAGTGTGTCTTTGTCTGTGAGTGTGCTCAGCACTTCTGCCTCTCTCTTCTTATATCATTTTATGATACAATAATGATACATTACAAATGTAACAGATATTTTGTGTAGAAAAACAAGTACTTCAAACCTACGTGAAAGAGAAAAGGACACCCAGTGATGGAAGGACTGTTTAATGTTATTTACTTACAGTGCCAACAGCTGATCTTAGAAACAAAGGGTAACAACAAAATATCTTACAGAAATATAGGAAAAGAAAATATATCTGAAGGGAAAATTCACACGCCATTTTCTTTTAATGCAATTTACAATTCTAATGGTAGATTTTTCTATCAACTGGTACATTTGTATTCAGTTGTTCTAACATAAATTATAATGGTAGGGGATACATGTTGGTTAGCCTTATGGCAGTACTTGAATATAGTTACACTACAGTCCACAATACAGCGCCGAAAACATTCAACAAATCCAAAAACATCTGAAATGTTATGTCCTAAATACCTCACAACATTCTACCATCATTTTTTCCGTAGAATTGTTTCACATCAGCAAATGATACATTTTTATGGGTTTACAGTTAGCTAATAAAGATAATCGCTGTAGCCATTTTCATGAGAAAAAACAGTAAAATTGCAATTCAGGTTGATGGGTTTTGACCGAAATCTTGGTGGTGGTAGTACCTAAACGGAATGCCAAGTTTGAGATTCCTGCAACTTTTGTTTTCGAGATATTCTGTTAAAACACACCCGCGCGTGCGCGAGAATATTCGCTAAAACCATTTTTTTCGTATTTAGGTGACATGTACTTCTGGTATGTACATGAAAACATGTATTTCCGGTGAAAACTCAATTTCAGAAATCTGGCAATACTTCCTCTTACTTAAGGGTAAGTGAAAGTAAATATCTATTCAGAATTTTGAGAATATATTAGGTTTGGAGGTGTGATGTGTTGGAGGTGTCATGAGGAGAGGTCGGATTATGTGATTTTAGCACCCGGTCCAAGTAGGGCGGTGTCTGATTATTAGAGGTGGTGGGCCACGGAATACCGCCAAATAATACAAGTTTATCACAGACAGTGACTACAGCCTTGGGGACACACTTGTGACATTCTTAGGTTTGTAGATTCCCAGTTTGGATAGTTTTAGTTAACCAAGGGCAGATACAAAATTCGATTTCATCTAATATAGACATGTGTGCATGAACAGTATACAGTTAGAATGGAATGAGCGCGTCTTTGTTGAAGCAATTTGCCATAAAGACATCAAGCGCTGTCACCAGACCTTTTCGGCGCCTAGCATTGTGCACTGCAGGCGCACTTTAACTACGCAATATCCCCCTCTTCTTGGCCATGTCACACTGGTCCTACGGACGAATAAGTTAATAGCGTTAAAAACCTAAAAGCTGTGAAAAAATCGTATAAACAGCCTGGCAATCTCGGGTCTTTGGAAGTCAAGAAAAAACATTCAACAAGAACACAGCTAGCCTGAAACAAGCATTCAAGAGCTTGCTATTATTGAGGAGTCTGCAACACAACTCTCTCTCTAGGAGTTACTGAAGAAACTGCTTACTACAAGAAACTGCCTACACTCAGTTCTCTACCGAAAGCCTTTTTTCCAGGCCAGAAAATTTCCGCCAATCTAGCCCCATTAGTTCGAATTGCACTTTAGAACACAACCAACCACATCGCTCAACAGGCTGAGCTATCTAACTAGCCAACACTGCCACCACTCTACAACACCACTCTTCGCTCGGTCACTCTATTATCTTTTTACTTCTTGCTCCTGCTACCATTGTACAGTCCTTGGGTAACACCACCATCCAGGGTGGGTGGGGGCAATCTATACCGTACAATGTAGTGTGTCGTGCTCAGTAAATATAATAATTCTATTTAGAGTTCAAATGTAAACTACTTGCAGATGGACCGCAATAATCAGGTCACCTGTAGACAGCTCGGTCATGAAATAATTAATTCTACTTCTTTTTCTTCGCCTCTTTATTTCGCACTAAACTAAAACCTCACCATTAATTCATGTAAATTTATTAATTATTTATAAATAATTAACAAACTTTATAACTGTAAATATAATATTAGCAATATTATTAATATAATGAAGCAATTAAAAAGTGTTTAAAAAGAAAAGTAGTAACGCTTCATGTTGTAATATAATAGTAGTGATTTAAATAGTTATGTATAATAAGTAGGATAATTAGTGATTAGTGTAATATATAGATGGGTAGAGGGGATAGAACGGTCATCTAGATCTACCTTGTTAGTTACTCTTACTACTGTAAGTCTAGTATAACTATGATCCTGGCAAATTATCACCGGAAATACATTTTCTGAGTTTCTCTCAGAAGGGAAAAAAATGTTTTCAGCGAACGATCTGATTTGATGTGTGAACAAAATGTAAACAATCAAACAAATCCCAGGAGACACAAACCTGATATTCCATTTTTGTTAAAATCCATCAACCGGAGGTGAGACCATGTATTTTTTATTTTTCAGATTTTCGCCATTTTCTCGAATAAATATCATTAAACAGGATATAATACTATGTAAACTGCTATCACTTTTTTCTGAAACATCGTTCTGGAAAAATGCATTTTGGGGAGCTGAGGTCTCTGGAGGGATTCGTGCCATTTTAATGTTCTGAATTTTAAAAAAAATGCTCAGAATTGCTGGACCTGAGATATTTTGAGGTTGTGTGCCTTTCAGAGCAGATTTTGTACTCTCTGTTAGTGCTGCAAGAACAAGTATGGCAATCTTATTAAATTTTCGAAATTTGTCTCTCTGCTGCAGAAAATTCAAACTTACATTTCGATTGGATGTTAACCAGGAGAACAGAGAATAGGCTTTTTTATCAAATAGCTCTTTATGGAAAGGTTTTTCCAGTTTTTTTTGCATTTTCTAGAAAAAGAAAGGATAGGGTTCCTTTAAAGTTGGTATAGTTACTATTATGTGAATCAGACCTGTCCTTTTGTTTGGAACGTCTTGCTGAGAAAACTCATTTTAGGGCGGTTCTGAAAGATCTGGGAAGTCGCATTTCTCTCAAAAACTGTAATTCTATCAAAGTTTCCCCACATTCCCCCATCTATATAATATAAAGCTAACGAAAACATTTAGTAAAAATGCAAAGTTTGATCTAGATATATCACTATGTAGACTGCAATAAGAGAAAGTCGGTGAGTGTTTCATACCAGAATTGCACCTTTCTCTTACTCCTAGTAGGAGGAAGTGTTGCGAACGTGTAGGAGGAAATTTTCGGAACTGAGTTATCACCGTACATATAGATATGTTTGTGTGTGTCTTAACAAAAGATCCAAAAAACGAAAAGTCGCAGGACGATTAAACTTGGTATTCCGTCTACCACTGCACTGACACGAAAGTTTCTGGCAAATTCCATCAACCGGAGATTTTTTTTTTAGTTATCGCGATTTTCTCGAAAATGGCCGCAATGATTTGCTTTAAACTTCGTATACTGTCTACACACATAAATACCTACCACTTTTATTTGGAACATTTTCCTGGAAAAATTATTTTTTTTGGGAATTTGTGGGGAACAGCAGCGTCCTGCTTTCCTTCTAAAGTACCATTTCAATTCAATGTATGGTTTTTACCTGCTATATATTATTAATACACATTACAAGCATCACTTAAATTCCATCTGTGAATAAAATCGATTAATCGAAAGTGAAACCGACTTTACAGAAGGATTTTGAGTTTTTTGGAACTTTCTGGAAAATGTGTATAACGATTTCCTTTAAACTTGGTATGCAAGGTGCATGGTGATCAACGTTTCACTTTTAGTTGAAACGTTTTTCCAAAAACTTTGTTTTTTTGATGTTGGTGCGAAATTTGTGGCGTTATACTGCAAATGTTATAATATGCAGTTGGTTCAGTGCTTTTGGTGCGCTCTACTGGCCCATAATATAATCACTTCGCTAGAGAAGATTATCCCCACACCACCTTTACAGTTATGTTAGGATTTGCCATTTAATGTATAACTGCAGTATACAAGCAGTGAGAGAAAGTCGGGTGTCACTGTTTCATCCAAGATTTTTTTTTGCATTTGTTTGTACTTTTTATATACAATCGTCTGTAAAAATGTGAGTAGTGGAGATGAGGTGTGGGTATGTGCGCGTGTTCAATGGTGAGTTGCCTGAGGGTACACTGAACCCAAGTAGTTGCACTCTACTACTAGCTCTGTACCTGTATTGGGAATGTCAGTCTAAGTGCAGTAGTGCAGTAAGACTGTGATCACCACAAGAATGCCATGATCTCTGAGCTCCTTACTCTCCTAACTAGGGATTATCTAAAGTAATATGTCCATTACAAGGTATTACTATTTTACTCCAAATCTTATCTATTTTGCACAGAAGCAGGCAGTTTTAAATTCTAAACTTCTAGGTCAGCCAATCGAATTAAATACCGTATAAAAAATGCGTAAATCACTATCATCCCTGCCTCAACATCGCCGCACAAATCAGGTGCGTACGAAATATCAACTAACAGAGTGGTAAAGTTCTTTAAAAATATTTATTATCAATGAAATTAACAATAAGTTCATAGTTCAAACTGCACTTTATTAAATAAATAATGACTAGACTAAGTCGTGACGGTAGTTCACACACAATGTTCAAGAACAAGGTGAGTACCAATAGGACACTATCTCGGCAGCACTGCAAGGTCACTCAGCAATCAGCTGGTTTTTTATGTTTCATTGATCGTTGTCCATTACTGTGGTGATATGTTAAACCGCTAGGAATGCACTGATTATGTAAATAGAAATTAAAAGGTCATTTGCAACTTTTATTTCCTCTTATTGGACAAAAACTGACATTTTGTCAGATTTAGGAAATTAACTTTTTACGACAGTTTGGAGTTTCCCTAATATGAAAAAAATTCTGGCGTTAAACACTCAAATGACTTTCTCTTGCTCTAATTAACACAATTTAACCAAGAAATTTTATTTAAAATTGTAACGTTACAATGTTTAGTTGGGCTGGCCATCAAATGGTGGTGGGGATTTTACTTGTATACCTCTTGAGCAGCCTTAAGTGGAGCGTTTATGTTTAAACGAACAAATTTTGTGCAAATTTAAATTTTAACTGACTGACCGACCCCCTATACCCCCTCCAAAATCAATGGTATCTGTAAAATGTTTCAAATAAAAGTGATAGTAGTAGATCTACTATGGAGCTAGCAGCATGCCAAGTTTGTACAGAATGTGGTACACTTCCAGTTAACTGATTAACCTTCAAATTGGATTCTAGCAAGGCTTTTACTTTTATTACGCATTAATGTTATATAGGTAGCCGAACCAACCAATTTGGCCAAGCCGCCTGATAAAATAAGCATTACTTTGCTTTTAAGTACTAGAACCATAAATTGCACCCAAGTGCCACTTTAGTGGAAAGTTGACCATCAAAATTGGATTTTCGTGGGATAATTATTCAAATTAAAATGACAATTATTTGTATGGAAAGTTTAAAGAAAATGGTTGGAGCCATTTTTGGAGAAAAACTAGGGAAAAAAAGTGCTGTGAAACACTTTGTCTGACTATAATTTCCTCAGTTTGAAGGACCAATTTTCTTCAAATTTATAATTCTTAATAGATGTTCAACAATCGTGTTTACAATGTTTTATCAATGGGACAATCTAAACTTAATAAACATAATTTTTTGAAGGAAAGCTTAACCCCAATACCCACCTTAAATGAACATTCTCGGTAGAAAGTTTCAAACGAAAGTGATATTTCTCTGTGTATATACAGTTTGTATACCAAATCTAATGAAATCCATCGCAGAAAACGAATAAAACTGTTCAGTAGAAACTCACTTCCGGCCCACCGAATTTTTTCAAACTAGGAATTTTTGGCAACATATGATTCTAATTGATATTAAAATTGGATGATAGACTAAAACTATTAGTTTGTACAATAAACTAAAATAGCACTTCAGAGGGAAACCTTACTACCACTACCACTCCCCTAAAAGCATCATTAAATCAATTTTCCCGGAGAAATGTTTCAAATAAAAGTAGTAGCTCACAATATACCTAGTTATAATATACCAACTTTAAAGAAATTTGAAGTCGAGAAAAATGTGAAAAAAACCTTTCAGTACAGGAGTATTACCAGTTGAGGACAAATAATTCTTGGATCCCATGGTAATGCCTAAACGGAATATCAAACTGAACTTTCTGCGATTTTTCGTTTCTGAACTATGCACACCCACACAGACCATTGTCTAATACCACTTTTTTGGACTCAGATGACCTCCTTAGAATGGGACACGATCGCAATACTTCCTATTACTAGGAGTATTAAAAAAAAAAAAAAAAAAAATTTCCAACACCATTCAGTTCTAGTTGCCTTTTAATTGCTTAGACTGTTACCATTCGCTAAAAACTTCTTTAGGGACGACATCGAATACGTATTTCCCAGTGGTGAACAAACCAATGACAAATCTGGTCAGCAAAGGATTGACAGCATCCGACAGGTAGGTTCCGGTCAAAATCCGTCAAGTCACAAGGCTTCATTCATCTATTCGTAAATAACTCCAAGGATTTCTTCCAAATTCCCACACTAAGTATCTAAACAAATAAAGCCTTTCACTTTTATTTCCAACATTTTTTCCCAGGCAAATTTATTTTTGGAGTGTTCCATGGTGCTGTAACGCTAAGCTTTCCACTAAAGTGACAGGCACTTCACCGCACTTGTCCCTAATATTTTAATGAGCTGCATTGAATGCTTTGCTAGTGTTTGAAATTTGATTTATTTAATAGCAAGTGAAACTTTTTCAGCAAAAATTTTTGACTGTGGTAGGAATTTTCTCGAAACTGACCGGAACGTTTTTCTTTAAACTTGCAATATTATTGCACAGATATAAATCAATTACTTTTATTTGAAATAATTTTCGGAAAATGTATCAATTAAAGTTTTAATAAATAAACAGTAACGGAAAAGTCGTCAGATTCGTAACAGATTTTTAGTTAAAAATGTATTTATGTATATACAGTTCATATCTATATGGCACAAAGCCTGGGCTGAAAATGTAATATCAGCGAACAGTAATATCCAGTAACAGTGAACACATGGAGAAGCAAAATCTGTGCCGATAAGATTTATATCAACTAGAATGAGAGAGAATGAGATGATTATCTGTGCTGAGAGGTGTAGAAATATTGGAGTGGAAGAGAAACTCTCAGTCTCTCAGACCTGGAGATTGTGAGTACACACTCATCATGAAGACAAAAGAAGAGAGAACTGTGCGCGTGTCTTCTTCAAACACACAGTCGACTGTGACAATCAATAAACTTGCATGCACTAACAATCAGTGCGGTGTTATAAAGCGTTGTTAAAACTAGATTGCATTGTTTCTTCATTTCATTGTTTTTAAAGTTAAGTATTATACTACCAACTTCATGATATTTCGGAATTAAAAATTCTTTATCGGAAATACATGTTTAAGCGGAGACTAGAGTTTGCAGGAAGCATTCATACTTGATGTTCAGTTCCCAGTGTTACCAATGGGTTCGAGAGGAAAGTTGCGGTAATATCCCATATTAATTACAAGGTTTTTTTACTACTTTCTTATAAAACTTTGTTTTACAGGCTGTTCTCTTAGTGCTCCTTTATTACAATTCTAACAACTTGTCTCCAACCATACAATTTATAATAAACATTTAGTTGTTGTTGGCACTGCTTATAACAAGGTCACCTAATGGAGCGCTACCATCAAGCCTCCATTGCAAGTATCCCTAACATCGACACACAACCAAACTAAAATAATGTTTACAGAAAATTGTTGAAAATAAAAGTGATAGATTTATAAATTATAAAATACATCTAAGCATTCAAGTTTAAAGAAAACCATTGATGCCCTAATCGAGAAAATTTCGAACAACTCAGAAACCTATTGTGTAAAGTCCTACTTCCAGTTAAGCGATTTTCTTCAAATTTGGAATTCCATCAAATGTATTTAAAATAATTCCCTAAAAATTATATAAGTGATAGTATCGCAAACTGTTCTCATGTACTTTAGAGGCAAGCTAAAGGTATCTCTCATTTTGTATCTCACAACATCTGGTGTAGATATCTCTCATCTGGTGTTTGCTACACCTCCAATAAGCTTACTCTATTCTGCAGGATATGTGGGCAATGAGGTAGCGAACTAGCTGACCCGAGAAGGTTGAAATACCTGTTGTATGATTCCTTTTCGGAATCTTTCTGCGGTGTTCTTAGCAGTGACAAAATCGGTTTTCACGTCCTAGATTTGCAGTAAATCAGAGGCTTGCTGGAGAAACACCACTGGCCAAAAATAAGCGAAAAAGTTTCATTAGGGTAACACCGCAAGAAAAGCTTACAACAGATCTGCTTAACTAAGGCCACATGGCCTTAAGGATTATCGTGGTCTATTGACTGGCCAATGGAAGACTCAGGAAGTGAATGATCCTAGGGGGGACCTTGCCAATAGAGGTCACTGCAGGTTTTGCTTGACCTAGGACACCATATCCTCTGCGACTGCGAGAGTCTGGCAAGAACGAGTTTCCTCTGACTGGACGATGAATAGTCTGCAGCAAGGAGCTATTCTACGGGCGCCTCCCTGCGGTTTTGGAAACCTGCTTTTGAGCTCTAGACTTGCGTATAAGCATGCATTGGGCCGACAGAGGTTTTCAAAATATTGTGGTGACGTGAGCCATCAGGACCACTCCCTGTTTTTACCTCTTTTCTCACAGAACCAATCAATTTTTTTAAACTAGACGAACAACTTACAACACAAACACACCGACTATTCGCAAAAACATTTTGTTTTCAATCAGGGGACCTCGAAATTCCACATTTAAATAAAATACTCCCTCCTCCCAAGTTAGACATATCTGCCGATTAAGTGTGGCCAACTGCATGCATCATGTATAAAGTAGGCCTCCACTACAGAATAACAAGATTTTCTAATCAGAGACCTAAGGAGCTATATACCACACGTGACAATAAATTTTACAAACTTGAAGTGGTGGGGCAACATTTTTTTTTAAGTGCAATTACTCACCGCTCATGCGCGCTACTAAACTGCAACCTATATCTTTTTTTCAGTTGCCCTTAATGATCAAGTTTTTAAACAGCTCTTATTAAACTTGAATTCATGTCCAAGAGAATTATCGAGTCCAAGAATTATACTTCAAAAATGTCACTTACGCCCAATAATTACTTGTTTTAATTTTTACTTTCTCTCATTCCCTTCAGTAAGAGGAAATATGGCGATCGTATCAAATTTTCGAAATTGAGTTTTCACCGAAAATATGTATTTGGAGGTTCCCTGAATTCGAAACGATAACAATGGACTGTGTGTGTGTGGACAAAATTTCTCGAACACGAAAAATCGCAGGTAGCTGCTCTGTTTGGTTACTACCAGCGCACTGACACGAAAGTTTCAAGCAAAATCCATCAATCAGTTTACTTAAAGTTTGTCGCGATTTTCTCGAAAACAGTTCCTTTGATAGTTGGTACAGTACCAACATACTACATACAAACATACAGTACCAACATACATACATACAGTACCAACATACATACATACCCATCACTTTTATTTGAAACATTTTTCAGAAAAATTGATTTTGGTTAGTGTTCTACGCCAGTGAATCTCAAATGCTGTATGGGGTTGGCTCAATTTTCAATGTTATAGCGCTTTCTTCTGGACTAGAAAGTAATCACCTCCATCCCTGCCTGGATGGCCTGTAATAGACTTCCAACCATCCCTTTATTTCAGCAAAATTCAAGTTTAAAGACAATGTATCATTTTATATGTAACTTAACAGCAATAAGACAAAGTGCTGAGAGTGTTCCACGATAGATTTTTTACGTAGTGTAATTTAATGTGCAATCTGAGTAGCGATCTCAGTAGCGATCATGTACACAAATCCAAATCTATGGGAAATTTTCCGAGAAAGTCCTGTGGAACGAAAATACCCTTCTGTAAAGAAGCATTTCTGGTTGGCTGATCTTTTCTTCAAATTTAATATAATTAATTCTCCTATGAATCCTTTATATGGAGCAACAAAGAGGTATTCTGGAATAGCAATTCAGAGAGGAGCCCTGAGAACACAATGTCCCCCCTCCCACAATCCCCTCGAAAAAACAAAAACAATTTTCCTACAAAAATGTCTGTAAAAGTACTGCACGGGGGTATTTTATCGTAGTATACTCGTATATAATGTTGTATTTGTTTTGAGTCCTTTCTCAATTCTCAGATGCTCAAATTGAACTACAAATTTCCTTAATTTTCCACACATGGTTAGTTTAGACATTTCTTTAATTCAAATTTAGAAGAAGTTTAAGAAAAATGTCGGTGCCATTGTTGAGAAAGTCGCACAAACTATATAGCTGCCGTTTGATCGAAACTTGCATATCGGATTTCATGATGGTATCGTTTCTAAAAACATTTCTACATCTTCAGCAACCTCAATATATAACATGGATTGCCGTAAATACTCAATTTCGACACATTGGACTCATAAAAAATCCCTCACACGGCTTCCCTCTAGCTGCAGTTCTTTCAGTTCTGTTTCGTAAATGAAGTTTTCCTGCGAATGTATTCTAACAAAATGATCTGCCCGAACATACTAAAGTAGAAATTCGTATTAAAGTAAAAATTCTTTATTAATAAAAGTTAATGGCTCAATTTACAACTGTTCCAAAAAAGGGAAGGTAGTCAAACAACTCCCCCTCCAGTTGTAAGTATTCAAAGCACGTAAACAAGGAAACAGGAGGGGCGGTAATCGAGGCTGATTGAGGACGCTAATGTCGCCGGTTTACTAGCAATACAGAGTGGCTAGTAGGGTAAACTGGACACTAGGTGATGAAAGCCGGTATCAATATGATTACAGTAAGTGCATTACGAATTGCTCAATTTGGCCAGGCCCCTACAGTTCTGGAAAAGGAGATGTTCAATCATAACAAACAAAAAAAAGACGATGTGATAATGGTGCACTTCACAACAACCGGAACAACAACAGAGGAAAGAGCAGGAGGAGAACAGGGAGTGCGACGAAGAAAATGAGTGGTGAAGAAAAGAAAATGGTCTGTGTGACTGACTGACTCACACCTTATTAAAGGTGATCTGAGGCGTCACACAAGGACTTTAACGCCGGACTGACTCACCCACTACCACTATTCTATTTAAACCAAACACTGTTTTTCTTCTTATTTCTGATTCTTAACTTCCACTTTACAGGTGTACAGGAAATGATTCGACCAACGAGAACTTGGGATTCTTTCAAGCGTGACCAACAACACAACTACGCGGCCGTCTTTGTAAATAATATATATTACTAATCACGAAAAAATAAAAAATATGAAGAAATAGAAAAAACAAAACTAAAAAGAAAAATATTAGGCAAATGTTAAACAAGTTCCTGAAAGCAATTTACTAGGCAATTTTAGACGGCACGATTTGATTACAGACCACCTATATATCGATATTATGTACCAACAACGGAAATTCCATTAACATTGAAAAACAAGAAGATAACTGCAGGAGCGAGAAAATTGAATTCCAACCGGAAATACAAGTTTTGAAAACGTCAGAGTTACAGGTTTTTAGAAAACGGTGCCCTCTCTCTAAAATGTTTTTTACATCGTCTTGTGCTTGCTGTAAGAGCAAATATTTGCGCTCGTGTGACAAATTTAGAAAGTTTCGAGTTTTCAGCAGAAGTAATGGGTCCTTGAATGCGAAAAAAAGATCGAATGTATGTGTAAAAAATTTCTCAAAACTAAAAATGGAAGCTCCAACTTATGATATTCCAATCTCCATTACATTAGTCACAAAGGTTTCAGCCAAAATCAACCGGAACTACAAATTTACTGATTGCTCTACTTTTTTTTGTTTTGCCGATGTTTTTTCGAAATTGTTCCAATGGTTTTCTTTAAACACCTCTTAATAATACCATCTGCACAGGCCTATCACTTTTATCTGAACCATTTTGCAGGATGTGGGGAGCCATGTGGGAGAAGTGCGATTTCAGGCTATCCTCTAAAATCCCACTACTCTAAAATGCACCATTCGAACATCTATACAATAAATGGGACATTAATTGCGTTGATGTAATTCGAAATTTGAAGAAACCCTGGTTAACGGAAGCGCAAACTTACCGAACAGATTTCTCAGTTTTCTGGCAATTTTCTTAAAAGCGCTTTGAACGATTTCTTTCTTGTAAATTTGTTTTACTCATACATGTAAAAAAAAAAACATTCCTTTAATTTGAATCATTTTTCTGGGTAAAATCGTTGTTAGTGTGTCTGGGAGATCTGTAACCTTAAGATTTTCAACTGTCATTCGACATTTTGCTGGGGACCGACCAAGTGCTGTTTGGTGTGTAAACAAAATGGGGCAAAAAATGAGTAAAATTTGAAGTTTAAAGATAATGATTGTCAATGTATATATCATTGTACTAATGTGAGTCGTCAGAGAAAGACTGGTGAGTGTTTCACACCAGGGGTTTTTTTTTTTTACTTGAAACGTTTTTCTGAGAAAATCGATTTTACAGTTCTTTTTATTATTGTAATTAAAAAATTTTAATGTAACAAATAGATAAGACATAGAATAAGGCCAGACGATCTATTATCATAAAATCGATAGTTGGTACGGCTTGCAGTCTTCCATGCAAACCTCTAGTGTAGACATTATACTGTTCAGTAACTGACCCAACTTCTCCGCACTCCTCTGACATCGCTATCGATTTGCATAAGACGTGTCACCCTTCCCTCACCCCACAATCAAAGTACAAAACAAACTATGAGGATATTTTAATGGTAATTTTAAAGGGTTAATAGCGATTTCTAAAGCAGGACACAATCAAATAAAACTGTAATAATAATAATAGTCATTAAAGTCTAGATAGTGTTAGTAATGCTAATTTATAAAGAGACTCCCTCGCCCTCTCACATACATACACACACACGCACACACACATACACTGATAAATATGACTAACAAAGCAGTGCTGCAATCTACTTTTATCTCATAATTAACAGATTGAATTCATTTTAACCAAAACAAACGACGATAAGTTATATTAATTACTAGTGTCCCAATGTAACTAATGATTTCAATGCAAGAAAATAAAGTACACAAGCAATATACAATGACTCAGAATATTTTGACGTCACACAATGATGTCATTCTGACAAAATATGACGTAATTTTTGGTATTCTTAACATGTTTTATATCTCAAATGGTATTCAAAAGATTTACACAGGGTTGAGTACCTATATAAAGTGCTATTTTTAAAAGTGCATATCTGAAGGAAGTTGTTTTTACTAACCTAGTCGAGTATGATCCATGTTGTCCACTTTCATGTTGATCCGGCAGTAAAAATCTGGTGAATTTGAAACGGCTTCAATGTGTGGTACGGGCAATAAAAGGGGATGGAACAGTTCAGTGAAAATGGAGCCGTGAATCACAGAGCCTTGCATGTTTATCAGATCCTAGACCTAGCCTGTATTTCGCATTACCATTAGAGTGTACGTACCTATCACCTTCTTCTTCGTGCCTTCTTCTCTAACGCTGTAGCTATTGGCCGGAGTTATTTGCTCGAGACACACTTGTATTCAGTGAAGGAACATTCACGATTGAGAACAAAGAAGCAAGTAAATATACCGTTGGAGCTAGATACACAATTACCCATTTTAAATAATGTTTCAATAACAAATCAAGCTGCCCCCCCCCCCCTTAGAAAACTAATTTTCATATCAAACCAATCAAGTGCTAGTGTAGGACTTTTGTTAAACAATGTGGTGTGAAAGACTCACCCGACTGTCTCTTACTGCATTGTACACAGATATATAAGGAGACAAATTTTCTTCAAACTTACAATATTTACTAACTGTTTATTTGTCTTCAATTATATATCAATGGGAGAATTTAATTTAATGAAAGGACCTTTTTTGAAGGAAAGCCATAACACTCCCCCCTCCCCCAAACTTCTTGAAATGAACTTTCTCGTAAAAATATTTCAAAGGAAAAGTGCTAGAGGTCTCTGTATTCATAACTAGTGTCACAAATTTAATGAAATCCATTGGTGTTTTTATTGAAACGCAGAAAAGTGAAAAAAACAACTGTACGGTAAACCGAACCGTTCGCACTTGTGGTCAAGCGATTTTCTTCAAACTGGCAATTATGGCAATATATTTATTCTAATCAATATTATTTAGATGATATATTGTATAATAAAAACTAAAATAGCACTTTGGAGTAAAATATTCCATAGAACACACACACACACGACCAATTTCTGGAAACCACTTTTTCGGACTTACACACACACACAGGCGTAAGAGAAAGTAAAAACTATTTTAATTGATTTTATTTTACATATCAGTTAGAATTATTCAATTTTAAAATAATTTATTCAAAATGAATGACATCTTAAATTATCAGGCAGATTGCTAATTGAATATTGAAAGACAACATTATAGGAGATCGCCAAATAACGGGGAAAGTTCCTGCAGATAATTGTAAGCTGTACAATGTACTTCTACTTTAGTCAGACCGTTGAATATCCTTCTCAAGATGTCATATCCACTCAACTTAGATAACATCTCCCTAATTAATCGAGGAAAACTGCGAGAAAAATGTACCACCGTTGTTACGGCCGAGAGCTTTACTAAATAGCAGTTTTCTCTACAACTGACTCACTCCCACTTCATCGCTAAACAGCTGAACTTTACTATAATAGCTATATTCAATGGAAGGAAAGCCAACGGGTAGTATTCGAAAAAGAAATTGTTCTTATTGCAGTTGAAAACTTGTAATTGACATAGTTTTCTTTAAATAAAGGTAGGCTTCAAAGCACCTAGTTATTTTACACCACTATAAATATAAATTTGCTCACAAAGTGTTTGAAATCAAAGTGAAGTGAAAAAATTGTGAAAACCAGGGAAAATACACTCAGTAAAACAAACACTTCCACAAGTTATTAAATACTATCCTAGCATCTGCCTCCGAAACGCGCCAGAGTTAAATTTGTATTATTATTTCAATAATCAATAACTAAATAGATGACAGGGATGTGGCAGTTTAGAGAAAAGACTATACCTTGCAGGTCCCACACAGCCCAGTCAAAATAATGTTTCATATACAAGTGATTGACCTTTCTCTAGTTCAGTGATCAGATGCGATGATAGTACATAAAGTGAGTATCAAGTATGATGAGCTAATGCGATTTTTAGTTATTGAGATAAGCATTTCGTTATTGCTCTTTCACAAACACACACAGACACAATATACACAGACACAATATACACACACATACACACACACACACAAATACGCGATTTTCAGGGGTCCACAGAAAATGTATTAACGCAACTTCCTCTTATCAACAACAATAAGATAAAGTAAAACTGTAACTAAAATTTATTTGCTTGAAGTTTCCATTAAGATTTCATTACATAATAATGATAATAAACGATAATGGAAACATGATATAACCAGATACGAATGATATACAAGTCTCTGGAGAGTATAGAACCAGGACCATAAGTGAACATGCAATGCAGCCATGTTGGCGGGCCAAAGTTGCATACTGATCGTTAGGGGCAATGTACCCCGCACGGACGGAGTGAATTACTCGCAAGTAATTTAACCTTTTTTAATAGAGCATTACAAGGATGTGTGTGTGTGTGTCCAATATATGAAAAATGGAAAATCGCAGGAAACTCAAAGTTGATATTCCGTCTAGGTCCCCCCACCCACCTCACATGAAGGTTTTGTGTAAAATCCATCAACCGGAAGTGCGTCCTTACTGAATTTTTTTTTTTTTTTTTTAGTTTTTGGATTCTCTCGAAAACGATTTCAACGATTTTCTTTAAATTTCATTTAAAACTTGTGCATAGATAAGTACCTATCACTTTTATTTGTAATATTTTCATAAGAAAATTAATGTTTCGGCGTCTCTTCTCAGAGGACCTGTTCTCACAGTACCGTTAACCTTTCTTTTAAAGTACCAATTCAGTGTAATATATGGTTCTACCAACTATATATATATAGGCATTAGTAAAATTTCCAATTTGATGGAAATCGATTAACCGGAAGTGCAATTTCACGGAGTGGGTTTTCTTTATGAATTTCTGGAAAACGATTACAATGATTTTCTTTTACTTGCAGTGCTTGGTGGACAGATAGATCATCTTTATTTGATACATATTTTCGGAAACATGTATTCTGAAGGGCATTCTGTCACCTTAAATTTCGCAAGTTATATACAGACCTCTTTTACTAATAAGAGGGAGTAAGAGAAAGTTCAAAAAGAAAAAAGCATTCAATAAAGAATGTGCCAAAGTGCCTTGTTCTCGTCCGAGACTGTCGTCACGTGCCCCCTGGATATCCTAACATCGGACATCAGTCGCCAGCGCAGCTTTTTTATGCTGGGCCGCACGACGTAGAATGGCTGAATAGCCGAAGTCATGGCATAGGAGAGAGAGAGAAAAAAGTTGCACATCTTGTTCATCGACTCTCCTCAAATGTGGTATTTTTACTTTTTTTTATAAGTCTGTAATTGTTTACTTAAGCCACACTGAATTTTGAAATAGAGAGAGGCCTGAAATCTCTACCCCCACCCCCACAGAACGTCCTCCCTTAACAATACAATTTCATGTCAAATGCGCCGGCAGGAAGTACCTAAAGGAAATAACAAGAAGTTCCCGGTCACTGTGTGTCTCCGTGGAACGAAACCATATTTCTAGTTGTGAAAACGCAATTTTGACAAAAATAAACGATCACAATAGTTCGTCTTACAGCAACAAGTGAAAAGATTTTTAACATACAATACGTTTCTTGAGAGGCTAGTAAATACGGAACGTTTTTCTTAGATTAAAAACCGAACCAACGTTTTCTCGTAATAAGAAGATATGAATATTGAGTTGGGAGCTAGTTGGGAACATAGTAGGGAATTCGGTGGAAAATCACATTCTACACATGATGGAACTGTCCTTATGACAGATACCGTTCCAATTTTTTTTACATAAATCTCTATTTAGAATGAGGAAACCAAAATCTTAAGATAAATGAAAACACTTTATTGGCGCTAATAACTTGGGAAATTGAAGCGCCCGGAAAATAAAAATAGCATTGTATTGTTACAAATGATGTATAATGGTATAATAAACAAGATACACTCTATATTAATGGAAACAATCCGTCAGCCAGCAGATAAATGAAAATCTGCAGCTCTAATTATAATGACTGTCCAAAACATACATGCCAAACTATATGCATGGTCTATCTGTCAGTCAGTCTACTTGTGTTACTTTCTCTTTATTTCTCTCTCCCCGGCCGACTTAGCTACACAACTCATTAATGTTTCTGCAACTACTACCTAATATATGGCTTTACCTTTCTCTAATCATGGAGTTTAATACTTTACTTCATTCTGGACCCAAAGAAGGAATATCACAATATACCCAAGGAATACTAACTATCTTGTCCAGGGAATAGCATTATCTACAGAAATCTTTATACAAACACTCAAACAATACAGAAAATGTGCTAAAAATAAATCCGTCCTGAAACACTCACACCACTTTCTCTTACTGCAGTTCACACAATATTGAAATTGCCAAATTTCCTTTAAACTTATAATTCTCTTACAGTTTTGTTTATTTGCCGTCAACTTTATATCAATTGGAGAATGTAAACTTAATAAAATGACTTTTTTGGAGAAAACCATACATCCCCTCCAACAAAACCTCTTTAAATCAACTTACTCGGAAAAAAGTTTCAAATAAAACTGACAGATCTCTATATTTATAGTTAGTGTAATAAATTAATTGAAAAAATCCGTCTGACGTTTTTTATGGAGAAAATTGCAGCAACCTAACAAAAATGTTTAATAAAAACGCACTCCTGGTCAACCGATTTTCTACAAACACAGAATTTCGACGACATATTTAATTCTATTTAATATTATTTAGATAATGGAATTATGTAATAAACTAAAATAGCACTTTAAGGAAAACATAATCCGTCCCATCCCCCAAAAACCATCTTGAATGCATTTTTACAGAGAAATGGTGCCAATAAAAGTTACAGCTCATTATATGTGTAATTAATATACCAAGTTTCAAGAAAATGGTTGGAGTGATTTCTGAGAAAATTGCAAAAAAAAATGAAAAAAATCAGTACAAACGGACTTCCGGTTAACCGATTTTTTCCATCCTACTCGGAATACTGGCAACATATTTAATTCTATTTAATATTATTTAGATGAAACAATAATATAATAAATTGAAATAGCACTTTAGAGGAAAACATAACCCCACATTCCCCCTAAAGCTCCATGAGCACACACTCTTCCCACTGGCCAATTTCATTCGTACTTCTATATTTTTTTAAAACTATTTATTTATCCTGAATTTTACCACCTCCCCCATCTGCTAAATTAAACTAATTATATTAAACAACAGATATATGAAAATACTGTAAAATTAAAAAAAAAATCGTTGGAGATTTTCGAAAAAATCGAGAGAAAATTGAAAAAACAACATTCGGTAAAGTTGTATCTTTTTGGTTACCACTTTGTGGTTCCTTTAACGTAATATCAAGTTTGAACTTGCTGCGATTTTTTGTCATTTTTCAGATACTTGGGATATTTTTTGACACCACACAAAGCAGAGCCGACAAAACTTCTTTTTTATCGGACAGGTTCCTATTTCCGGTGAATGCTCAATTTCTAAAAACTGGCACGTTCTCTTATCGCATTAACAGCAACAATTAAGTTTTCTTTTCACAGATGTATTTCCAGTTTATTCTACAAATTTTTAAATAAGTTATAAACTTTTTTTTTTTTTTACATGTTTTAGGTAATGTAATTTTCTCCACAAAACTGTTTTACATAATTTTACCATTTACGTTCATATTTCAAAAACAAACGTGAGTCACCAACTAAATACATAATGCAAAACTTTAGATTGAAACTGTAGGGCGAGAATAAAGGAGAGAAATAAAAAATAAAATATATTTAGTTTGTCTGGTGATAGTGGGAGAATGGGCCACAACTTCACCAAACTGTTAGGCTTAGTACGCTCTAGGATTATTTGTTCGGATTCTTTGTCGCAGACTCTCCCCGCAACATTGTCGCTCCGGAAATCGTGTCCGCATCTACTGTGAATCTAAGCCACGTCGAACGAGGTCGCGCTCTCAGGCATTGCGATTGCACTTTTCGGAACTCTACTGAGTAAAAAAAGGGCTAACAAAAAGTCACCATGTTGGTGGGTTCGAGGGATGTTCAGGAATCGGAATAAATATGGGCACGATCTTCTTGACACACTGAAATAAGAGGACGGAATGGGATTCCGAAATTTTGTTCGGATGAGTCCAGTCGACTTCGAATATCTTCTGGAAATAGTGGACCACACATTTCGAAAAAGGAGACGAATTTTAGTGTGCCAGTTTCTGCTACCAACAGGCTAGCTATTACTCTCTGTTTCCTCGCAAGTGGAGACTCATACTTAAGCCTCATGTATACTTTTAAAGTTTTTTACACAGATAATATTCGACTTCGTCAACAGGAGTAGAATCTGTTGTCCACATTTTAACAAAAGAAAGCGAAAAAAATAATAACGCGCGAGAATGGGAGAGAGGTCCACTAGGTTCGAAATTAACGTACTTGACTTAATGTTGCGGGATTGTGTAAAGAATCCCGTTTCGGATGGGATTCAAAAAATACTAAAACGCAACATACTACATTCAAGATTCATTGTCGCGGAGCGTCCCGCATGCAAGAAAATGAATCCCAGACGCAACTCCGCGACAAAGAGCCCGAACAAAGAATCCCAGTGCGTACTAAGCCTTAGAGTGATATGTATAACTGTCCTTACCTGGCGACCTCCTGGACTGTAAACACTCTCCCACCAACACACTCACAAATACTGTGTGACACTGTGAATCAATATCTCTAGAGAATAAGATGAAGCAGACAACTCGTCAAACTTACCTACAAACAAACAATAACATAAATTAGTTTATAACTTACATCAAATATACCTAAGTTTAAATATTTCATTTACCTAAGAGGTATAGTAGGAAGTATTTAATTGAATTAGATATGAGTACCTCAACCTTGGGGTATTTGTAATTAAGGAGGGACCGGAGAAGAATGATTTTTTTTCACTTTCTTTAATTAGGAGGATTATTGAGACGGACCTGAGAGCTGTAATTTACACAAAGAGTGTTTCTCAAATACTCATCTACAACAGCCTTTACATGTTGTATAACACTGTGACAATGTATACTTAGTGCTTGTAAGTGGAAATATTGGGATCGGGTCAAATTTTCGAAATTGAGTTTCCACCAGTAATACTTGTATTGAGCTCCCCCTCAGTATCACACAAATGCACTTTTCGTAGCTGGTCTGTATGTGTGAGTGAACAAAATATCCCAAAATTGAAAAAATGAAATGCTAGAGGCTCAAACATCATATTATTCTGTAACATATTATAGATATTTTTGTCAGATTCCGTAATCAAAAGGTATACCTGGGCATTCCATAAACTAGTTCCAAAACAAGTGGGGAATGAGAGCGCTTAAATGAGAGTTAAAAGGAGAGATACAAGTTGAGGCGTAGAGGGGCCAAGTCTATGAGGCAGAGCCTCTCTTTAAGTCACAGAAAAGAATGGATGGAGAGGGGGTGCAAATTTATAAGAAATGGGAAAAGTTATTTGGGAGGAAAAGAGAGAACATACATGTAAGGTGTAGTGGCCCACAAGGGGTATCTGTTGCATGCAAGTTACCTGGGAAGAAGCGACCCCACGGGTTACCATTAGCTAAGTACTCCATGCACTTCATCAGAACAGTACACAATACACTTAAACTACATACACTGTACACTTTACAGACAAGGACAAACAGTAAAGAAACTGGGGTCTCCGACCCTAGTTAATTGGCTTAAGCCAAGGGAGGAGGAAGGGATTAGCTCAACAGCAGCGCGCTGGACTAGCAACGCGTAAGTCCAGGGTTCGAAGCTGTCCTTAGATTTTCTCTTCCTAGGAGCCTCTAGACCTCATTGTCCGGTGAGGGGCAGTGTTGTCTGCAGCTAGAGAAAACTGCTCAGGGGACACAACAGATCTCCCAGGTCGCAGTGCAATAATCCATATAACAAACTAAATGGCCAGTGAGGCAGAGCCTCTCTTTAATTCAGAGGTAAGGGGGGACGTATACAGGCCAAGCCAGTGGGACAGATATCCCTTTAGGTCACATAAGGTACAAAAAAAATAAATAAATAAAAATCAAGCTGAAGCAACTGGAACCAGCAAATAACCAAAATAGAATCAGACATTTCGATGACAAAGGTTGGAGGTTCATTTTACTGTGTGAAACAAAAAAATCTTTTGGCACCTCTTCCCCAGTAGGAGAGTGTGATGTGATAACTAAATGGAATGTCAAGTTTACCAAAGTTTTTTAGTTTTTTATGGTACAGACTTCATTAAATCTGTACTGTTCCCTGGGAGGTATATATAAGTCCAGTCACAAGTATGAAAACTTATAACGTAGAATACGATAGTTGAAAGGCCACCTATTTGCTAAAAAAAAAACGAACATTTTCTTTAGATTTAAAAACCGAACTAACGCTTTCCGATAATATGAACACTGATTTGGGAAGTAATAAGAGGATATATTGGGTGGGGGGACTAAAAACGTATTCTATGCATGAAGCAATTGTCATAATGACACTTCCGGACTTGGGATTTTCTCTCATCATCAGAACCTGAAGTTGATGAACCATAAGCTGACAGAGAGTGAAATCTGACAGCGAGTCAGAATCAAAGAAAAGAAAGCTACTATAATGGTTACAATCTCAGTTATTACTTCAGCCCTCAATAACGTGTGTAATTAAGCATTTGGCTTAGAGCTAAGTCCCACAGATAAAACTATACAGTTCACCACAGATACACTCACTATTATACTGTAAAATTACATTCTATCTATAAAACTGATACCCACAATAGATATTTCAGGTGGTATTGACTTTGCAGTCATCCCTTACAGGCATCGACACCATTCTCTCTATTTCCATACCAGAAGATCAATAATACATATCCAAACCATTAACGTTGACAATTAAAATTATAGTACCATAATGTGTGTATATATATAAAATATAAATATAGATTTCAGCGTGTACATCCATAACTTGGCTACCATGATAGATAGCTAAAACCATAAAAAGGTTGCAGTGACAAGTAAAGAAGGTGGTGTATGCTTCCTGACAATGCTCTGCACATAAATCATTTCGCCGGTCGGCAAAGCTTCCAATACTCCTCCAAATCTGCCCCCCCCCCCACATGCACAATGTCATACTATCGAAGCTCTCAACATGTACCAAGATACTACCATCAAGTCGCATACCCACACCAATGTCGCTCCTACTGCTACGTCCACCCAACTATTCTCCGCTAATCCTCTTCTTTTATTTTAATTTCCTTTCTGTAGATTTACTTGTTTTTCAATTGTTTTGTTCGATTTTTGTTTTCATCAAAAATTGATGTTTCGTCAAAAAAAAAGTGTATTGTGTTTTTATTTTTAGTTATTTACTTTGTTCTGTAACACTGTAACATTGCAGATTGTTCTGTAACAATACATTTTCTGAGGTAAGGTACCTAGAATATGATAGCAAATAGTCTATATGGTGTTGTTTGTGGGTTTGGCTTGTGGGTTTGTGTTTGTGGGTTTGGCTTGTGGGTTTGTGTTTGTGGGTTTGGCTTGTGGGT